>JAQPZY010001618.1:0-250000 GCA_029931535.1 Margaritifera margaritifera
AACATGGAACCAACATAACCAGTCTAACGCCAGAGAAATAAATCATTTGGCACAAGGAATAAATGGACTGAATAATCTCAATCTGGTTGTGCAATCCCCAATTTCATTCTCTCCAATCTGAATAAAGACGATCTCTGGAATGAAAGTCAAAACGATGAAAATCCGTAAAAGAGAACTAACATGCACTCCAGAAAATCCATGAAAATGTTATCCGATATGGCACACCCATGACACAATTCGTCGCTATGACGACCCAACGAAGCTAAGCAAATAACTATGCCCCCAGATTAACACACTCATCTCAGACGTCAAACGAAAAAATGGCAAAAAACAACAATTACATGATAATAAAATCCATAACCATGTTTTCCTTCACGTCCACGCGACAAACATTTTCAATCCGTTTCTCTACTCAAGCTACAACCAAACCAACAACTGAATACAGCACAAAATACAAACAACTGAAAAACCACAAGAGAGAGAGCCAGTAAGAGAGAAGCAAACACGCACGCAAAAAAAAAAAAAAAAAACCGCACCTAAACACCTTTTTATTTTTCTTATTTATTAATAAAAAAAATAATATAATAAATTTTATAAAATAAAGTTTTACTATTTTGATTACTTTTATATAGTAGATAGATAGAAACAACTATACAGGAATATGACCTAGATAGGCCTGTCCCGGACATAGAAATGGGGATAAATACGCAATACAACAAAAACAAAAATACATTGCACAACACAATGGGACAAAAAGAAAAACTCAACCTCTAGGCAGAGGTTACTAATGATTACAACTCAAAAAAAAAAAATTTAATAAAAGGGGCAAGAAACTCGACCCTCAGGATAATATGCCTTGAAGGGAGGATAGTACCAGCCCAAGTTCTAATCAAAAAAGGGAATAAAATAACTCAAAGAATATGACAGAATAAGCAAAAATCAACCTTGTGCAAAAATATAAATAAAACTTGAAAACTTTATTTATTTTGTACACAAAAAACACTGAAAAAAGGGAGGGACAGGGAAAATAACACAAAAAAAATAATTACCATTAGAAATCACAAGGCGACATCTCCTAGTCTTAACCAGCTATGTGTGCTGGGATGAGGCGAAGGGATGCGACAAACCCCAATAAAACCGAACAGCGATAAGAACAACATAGAGCGAGAGGTAAGCTCGCTCACTACCGAGCGTAAGCTCTACATACCATGATATATGGACAAACTTAAACACATTAGAGGAGCCTAAAAAACGCCCCTAGCCACGGACATACCCATGCCGTAGGATAGGTACATACAGTTACAGCTCACGTGCTTTTCGGAACTTCCGGCATCGCAGTGGGGGTGGAGAGTGAGTGGAGAGGATTAAGAAAAACCCCTCCACCATCACTCCACGCGTCCTGACGGAGTTGTCGTGGAGAATAGCCCCTTCACACGCTTTCTCGCGGAGTCGCATCCGGATCACCAACGCGGATGTGGACGTGGTCTCGATAATATGGGCGTGGTTTACTGTTTATCACCCATGCAAGCAGAGGTTGAGAGAGAGACCGGGGGGGGGGGGGGGGACTGATTTATCTACATCGTTATCCCTCTGGGGAGCAATTTGCTAACTTTTTTATATTGAAAAAAACGTAGTAATTCAGTTAATTATAAATATTTTCTTGTTCTAACGAAGATAATGTATGATACATAGTGCCAAATCATATTTAAGATGATGCCAACGTAATGACAATGCCTTGTAAACTGTATTAATACATTTTGCGCAATGAATCTAATTTCTTTTTCTTCAATACTATGTTATCGGAATCTAAACATGCATTCATATCCTTATTTCTTTTTCAGTAAACGCAATAGAAAATTGTAATTATCATATGAAAGTCAGTGATATTGTACTACCTGCAATGAAAAGAACGATAAACATCGAACAAATTAATAACAAAACTGCAGTCATACCTGACTGAAGTGAAACAAAATCGCACAAGTTCCGATGGTTACTCCATGCATGAATACTCATTCACATATTGTAAGTTTTTTTCTGACAGCCAATCGCTTAAATAAAGCATTATTAAGATTTCACATCGTTATTTTATTTTAAAATGTACTATTTTGCATTAATTACCAAAGTAGCGGGGTTTTTTTAAATCACAAATGGTCGCAAAAGGTCATCCTAGATACATGTAGTTGACACGTGCATGTAACCTAGCACAATAGAAGCCATCAGCACTGCGTGTTTTCTTTGATATTGATGTGTTAATTTCATGTGCTAACTGTTAACCTAAAAGTACAACAGCAATGGTTCTGTGGGTTTGTTTTCTTTGCTTAATTTGACAAACTTACGCATCAGATGAAATTAATGTTTAACTTTTTCTTTTCTGTTTGTTTTCCTACTGCATAATACAGAAAAATAAGATGAATAATTTTAGATCATTAACTCTTCTTAGTAGTTCCCCCCCCCCCTCTCTCATAAAATATGGAATCCAAATCACTACTGCACAAGTTATCGTAAACTGAAATCTGGAAAAGTTTGCAAGTGGTAAGAAACAGAAACACGCTCAATAACCAAAGGCTCAAACAGTCACAAACAGGAAACTGCATTCTTTAATATCTGCATAAAAATAATTAAAAAAGTATATTTTATTTTTATATTTTTGCCGTAGGAAAATGAGCAAATAATAGGATACACGTGGAGACAATACATCCATGCAAAATGCTCTAAACTTGTTGGAAATTAAAATCTCTGAACATCTCAGATTTTAGAATTTTCCATATTATTTGTCATTTCGGTAATAAGCAGAGTTCAGATTAATTACTAACAATTATCAAACTTCCGTTGTTAATGGCGGGACCATAATTGCGGCTGTAAAGTACAACGCGCCAAGTCAGATGGCTTCGTGTGATAAAAACACACTGTTCCCAAGCTGAAACTTACATCATCCTTTGATGCAAACCCTTGTTAATATTTTACAACAGTGTTCACAATGGTCACTGCCCTGATTTCTGTAGAACATCCGCTGAAGTCAAGTCTTTATTAGGGAGAGACAATTGAATTTTCCAACGGGGGGGGGGGGGGGGGGGGAAATGCATGAAAACAATAGTCTTTCTCTAATTTTTGTAGCAGAGGTTAATCCGTTCCATATTCCACTTAAAATAAATAATTACTGTGATGAAAGAACAAAAAATATCTCGGTCGAAAAAAACAAAACAACATATAAACCCCGTATATTAAATGGTCAGTCCCTTACAGTATACATGCAGTCATAATATTCAGCCTCATGACTCTGCTATTACTGCTTAAACACTAAGCACGTGGTTTGCATTTCAGTGTAAATTCAGTGTTTTAGGTTTGTTGTGGGGTGGGGGTGGGTAAGCAGAAGCGGATGTCAGTTTGGATTTTAATTGTCCATATCTCAGACAATTACTTTCCTTTGGAACAAAATGATAAATTTATTCTGCTTGAGAGGCTCAGCAATGTGTGCTTCTCGTCAAATCAGTGCATAAGTTTGTTCATATTTCTTTGAAATAAATTAAAATCATAAACATTGCAAAAGAAGTCTATCAACCTTTTATAAACAGTAATGTGTACTGAATATACAAGCCTTTTGAAATTATTTTTTTATTGTCCAAGTATATGATCGAAATAAAAATGACTGATTCTTCAGATGGTATCCGGTTGTAAATCACTCTTGACGTCTCCGTCTTTCCATAGGTGGTCTTCATTCATTGGCTGTTCAGATGTCAATCAGTAATGTCGACTAGCCCCTCCACGGTGGAGTTTACATCGGCATGCCTGCCAAAACGCAGTAGTGATTTGTAGGTATTTACCGGTATGCCAATTTATGCCTCCACCGCGGAGTGCTATTGCGGAGCTAAAGTGGAGGGGATTAAGTACCCCACCGCGATGCGCAGAGTTCCGAAAAATCACGTGAGCTGTACTGTATGCTTCATTTCAATCATTAATATTGTAAACTTTATTTTCCTTTTGATAAAAATATTTTCTTTTCTCTTCTCTTATAATTATTTCATTTATTCATTATATGTTTTCCTTCTTACTGAAGAGAGAGAAAATTACCAGTCACAAATTTCACTCTATTTATCTTTCCTGAGGGAGAATAATTGTTTCTTCTCTCATGAACACAAGCACCTGTGAATAAATTCACAAAATATTGTCTCAAATATTCAAGTATTAATATTGTGACCTTAATTATTCCATTCATACATTATGTTTCCCTTCTTATTGAAGGTAGAGGCAATGACCAATCACAAATAACACTCTGTTCATCTTTTCCTGAGGGAGAATAATCGTTTCTTCTCTCATGAACATAAACACAAGTGAATAAATTTACAAAATATCATCTCAAAAAGCTTTCAAATCATAAACAATAAGACAAGTATGGAAGGAAGAAAGCTCAACAAATATTTTAAGACATCTATAGAGACGTCAGGAGAAAACAGAACTCTCCTGGCACATTGCACGCCTGGGTGCCAGCTCATAGATTGTGAGCATTTAGCAGAAAGAGAGTGCCCAGGCCTGCGGAAATCATAGAAGCCCTGGTAACAAAGGGTGTACCCCTCGAAGATATCGCGGGACTACAAAATGGAGGAAATGGGAAGTATTACCTGTATGCTCAAGGAGATTCAGTAGTACTCCCAAATGACACGCAAATTGAAGTAAAGGGGAAGCTAGTGAAAGTGGCCGAAGCCCTGGTAACAAAGGGTGTACCCCTCGAATATATCGCGAGACTACAAAATGGAGGAAATGGGAAGTATTACCTGTATGCTCAAGGAGATACAGTAGTACTCCCAAATGACATGCAAATTGAAGTAAAGGGGAAGCTAGTGAAAGTGGCCGAGGCCCCCCCAATATAAAGACCTATAGAAATAAAAGCGGTGGAAGTCCACTTCTCGGGACTCCCGCTGGAAATTCCAACGGCAGAAATAAAAATTAAACTAACGAGGAAATTCTAAATAGCAATAAGCAAGGATAAAACGGCAACAGTCTGGGGATACCCCACAATAAAAACAGGGGTCAGACTTTGCACGATCAGCCTGGACGACGCCAAAAAGCTTCATACATTTATATATGTCATGGGGTTTTTGGTCAAGTCCTGGTTCAGAGGATGCATAAACTACCGGAAATGCTCAAGATGCCAGGAAACTGGACATCTGCCTAGGGATTGTAAGAACCCCATATAAAAAGGGAAAAACCAAACATATGCTGAAAACACAGCTAGCGAACAGAGAAAAGAAAAGGGAAAGGAAACAGCGGCCGAAATGGACGCAGTACCTGACCCAGAACTAGATCTGATGGAGACCCAGAATCATTTTGAAATTCTCTCAGCAAATCTGATGAGAAGTCAGAATACCACTGGGAAGACTTCGAAAACAAAAACGAAGCCACAAACAAAGTCACAAAAAACACCAAAAAACCAAAAACAAAAGCTGAAAAAAGGGGTAGGAGACAAAGAAAAAAGAAAACCACAACTAAACTCATAGAACAAGACATAGCACCATACTACTACCCTGAAGAACCCAACTTCAAGGATTTAGAAGACAACAACAAAAAAGGGGGCAATGACACAGACCAGAATAATATGGTTGAAGAGCAAAGTGCTCACATAACAATGGGAGAAGAGGGATTTTCAGGGGAAAATGAGGGACTCACACCATCAACCTCAACACCGAAAATCTCAAATAAACGTAAACGAAGGAACACTGTATCGGCAGAGTGGCCCTCTAGGGAAGAACTAGAGGAAATTATCAATAACCAAAGATCGCCATATCGCGGCACGAGGAGCTCTTCCCTCCCGCGAACGACAAATACCGGAGGAAAAGAACATTTAAAAAAATAACAATAGAACAATACCGCACAAAAAAACAGAAACATACACATCTGAAAGATACAGAACAGGCCGATCAGGCCTAAATAACACATAACAATAACAATACAAATACAACAATAACAACAAAATGGACACGAATAATACTTTATTTAAAGATAGACCAGAGGAAATGAACCTCCACATTATATCTTTAAAAATAAATGGAATAAGGGGGAAAAGCAGAAAAACTAATTGAAATAGCAACAAAGTATGATATTATACTCTTACAGGAAATACATACACCCGATCAAAAACTAATTAGGCAATTGGAAGAAAAATTAAATGGAATAGTTATAACAAGTATCAACAACAAAAATACGAGAGCTGGTGTAGCCATCATCTTAAGAAGGGCTGCCCAGAAGTTGTCATGGGAGATAATTTTAATGAAGGATTCTTTTAAAGGTAGACTAATACATATCAAAATAAATGAATGGCACATATTAAATGTATATGTGCCGTCAGTGATGGGAAAGATAAAAACTGAATTCATAGATAAAATAACAAGATATGCACAACGATATTCCGCAGACAAATTTATTATGGGGGGGGGGTAACTGGATAGATCAAGATATGGACAGAAGCGGATGCTACAATAAACAAGACAGGTTCTTAGCGGACCAAATAAAAATCTTTAGGGACCATAATAAGATAGACATATATAGGCAAATTAATCCTAATAAAATTGAATATACGTATAGATATGGAAGTAAACAAGGCAGTCGCTTAGACAAATTTTATGTTTCACAATCAAGAACTGGGGACATCCAATCATGCAATATTGAAGAAATAAAAATATCAGATCATAATGCTGTCAATATAGTGATAAAAGTAAATAATAGAATAAAATGGGGACAGGGGAACTGGAAATTTAATAACTCGGTATTAGAGGATGAGGAGTATGTGGTAAAAATAAAATTAATATTACAACAATTGGTAAATAAAAGTACTAATATAATTGAGGAATGGGGAAAAAAGAAAAAAGAAATTCAAATAATAACAAAGAAATATTGCAACATAAAAAATAAGCAACGGAAAGTGATGGAAAGAGGATGCATCAGAATTATAAATAACAATGAGACACAGGAAATAGAGAAGAATAGAGCAGAGAAATTATGTAGGGAAATACAAAACTACAAAGCCAAAGGGGCAAAAGTTAGAGCGGGAAAATTCACAGACTTATATAGCAAAGCACAAGGCATATATAGAAGGGAAGAGATAAAAAATGGAAAGAACAAAAACATTGAAAGACTACGGAAAAATAATATAATATATACCAAGCAAGAAGATATAATGAGAGAAATATACGATTTTTATAAAACAATATACACTTCACAAAATATAAAAGAAGAAGACATACATGAATATTGCGATAGTGCAACTTTTATACAAATTACTGATGAAAACAAACATAACTGTGACACTCTCATCACAGCAAAAGAAATAGAGCAAGCAATCTCACAGCTCAGTAAAAAGAATATCGCCAGGATCCGATGGACTGACATCAGAATTTTACCAAAATTTTCCAAATGAATTAATACCTGTATTGGAATTAGTGTATATTAATATATTTTTAACTAAAGAAATGACCAAACAAATGAAAGAGGGAATTATAACCCTAATATATAAAGGGAAAGGTGAAACTCTAGACCTAAAAAACTGGAGACCAATCTCTCTTTTAAACACCGATTACAAAATTTTAAGTAAGATACTAGCAAATAGGTTAAAAACATGCATGGGGAAAATTTTAAATATCAATCAAAGCTGTGGGGAAAAGGGAAGGGATATCAGGAATAATATTTTAAATATACAAACAGTAATCGAGTATATACAGTATAAAGGAGAAAAGGGGGTAATGTTACTATACGATCAAGAGAAAGCCTTTGATCATATAGAACATAGTTACATAGATACAATTTTAAAAAAGTATGACTTTGGGAACAACTACTGCCAATGGATTAAAATAATATATAAAAATATAACCTCAACAGTACGGGTAAATGGCGCAAAAACCAAAAGTTTTAATATACAGAGATTGGTGAGACAGGGATGCTCAATGTCTATGCTTTTATATGTTTTAGCAATTGAAATACTATGTGAAAGAATAAATAATAATACAAATATACAAGGCATTAAAATACCTAATTTAGATAAAGAACTAAAATGCTACAGCATGCGGATGACTGCACAAATTTTATAAAAGATGGATTTTCTTTTAAACATTCAGACAAGGAATACAAAGATTTCGGCAAAGCATCAGGGTCTAAAGTAAACCATAGCAAAAACAAAATATTTTTAATAGGAAACTGGAGAGGCAATCACCCAGGGCTTCCGCCAGATCTAATTAAAGAGAAAGTGAAAGCACTAGGCATAATTTACGGAAAAAATGCTATTAAAGCAAATTTTAGAAATATCTTAGGAAAAATAAGGGAGCAGATACAAATGTGGACACGATCACTATTTAATATAATGGAAAAAATCCAAGTCGCACACACTTAAATATATAGCCAGATAATTGGTATGTATCAAATGTATTAAAATGATAATTACTTAATTTTTGTTTATGCACAACTGGATGATCTTGATTTATTTTATGTACATATTGCCAGTCTTATAATGAGCTTTATCATGAAAATGACAATTAATGGAGGTATTGGTGGTGTGGCAGGCTGATGTGATGTAGGATTATATTGCTTAGTCGTAAGCTAACACTTGTATAGGCGGGTTTGTACATGTACCTGGAAATTGGTAGGAAGACTGGGACTTGTGCAAGAAGCTATTACTAGCCCCTTACACGTGCTGTCTACATGGGGTTTGTTGGAGGATCACATATGGTGTGCATGATCAGAACCCTTCCTATTGGTTAGCATTGGCAGCTGAATTCAAATGGCCAACCAAAGTAGATGGTCTGGATGTAGCATCACATGATCATATAGAGTACCATGGATCGGTCACTTCTCTGGACGTTCCAAGGTACAGACATTGAGCACGCGGTCTCGGCATCCAACTAGTCTTATAGATTTATGCTCGATCTGAATAGAGTGTTTTTGCACACGGTGTAAACAAATAACTTTCTTCTCAGGTAGACTGTTTCTGATCATAGTATTGTGGACTTTGCATTTCGGCTGTGACTTCTGGCCGTAAGTATTCCAAACATCGAGGACACAAACAACATGGCCGCCAGGGTTCGGGGAGGTCACCATAACAATAGCCTCGACCCTCTTGCTCGCCGAGACTCGCCATCTACGTCCTCTTATGATTTATCACTACCGGAGAATTGGTCTATGTCTAAGATTAGAGAAGAACTTTCCAGTAGGGGAATTGATTTCAGACCAGGATGGAGGAAATCTGGTCTGATTCGTTTATTCCGGGAATTCACTGACAACACTGGTGTTCGACTGTCTCTTGGGGCGGACGATTTGGCGCATGCGCAACCAGCAGTGCCTGCTTCCGGGTCTAATTTAACGGTGACACAGTTGTTCAGGATGGTGGTGGAATTGCAAAATACTGTGGCTACATTAGCGAGAGTGTTCGCACATTGATTGACTGTAGAAATAGTGATATGAGGGATTCACGGGCGAATCCGACATGCTATTCGTTGGGCCAGCCAAATTCATTTCTACCGGATGTTCCGGTCGTGGGGAATAATGCGGCTCTTGTGGACGACAACGTACATCCCTTCAGTGTCACTCGCGACATAACCACAGAGCCATTTCGTCGACCTTCCGCCAATTTTGTGAGAACAACCTATGGATACGCGGCGGAGTCCTTGCATTTCGTGGAGACGGTTCATCCAAATCTGCGCAAACAAATTCAAGAAGGTAAAGACGTGAACCTGGCCTCCCTCTTAATTCCTTCCTATGTTGGTCCACACTCGGACCCCTCTACAACATCAAAAGAAAAACCTGACCCACGCTTAAACACTTCTCTTACATTGCCCCAATTTATTCAAGCTTTTGCATTTACAAGAGTATAATGTGTCATGCTCATCCCCACAGGCGCTCTGAACTCGACTTGTATGAGAGGGATATTATTGATATGGCGTCCAGGTACGGTGGCAAAGGTTTTTATGAGTATCATAAGATGTTTTCAGCCCAGGCAGCAGCACATCTCCGCTATAATAATGTTAAAGTTGATTGGTCGGTGAGGAACAATACTTTGTTTTGCTCCATATTCACTAATTGTAGAGCAACTGCTTGTGCACTCTGCAACAGCACACTGCATTTTTCAACTTTTTGTCCCACTTTGGCAGATGACAACAAACCTTCTGGTCCTCCCAGAATGGCATTTCCAAACAAGAATTCCAACACTGATGTACTTGGTAGGGCTCGGGTGAGACATAATGGCAGTGAAATTTGCAACAACTTCAATACCCCCAAAGGTTGTCACTTGATACGATGCGGCAACACACATGTTTGCGTAGAGGTGGTCACTCTGCCAGCACATGCAGGACCTCAAAAAACTTACCGGAACACATATTACACAATCAGAGATAACCCAATGCAGAGGCCCTGTGAACATTTCCCAGTTAGAATTAGAGTTGGTGTCTCACCCGGATAAGCTTTTTGTTAATTGGTTGTTGGCAGGATTTGGCGATGGTTTTAACACCGGTCTAGGGATTTTGCCCACTCTGCCTCTTGAATGTAAAAACTTGAAATCCGCTTTGCGGCAGCCTGATGTGACTTCAAAGCTACTTCGATATGAACTGGAAAATGGATATGTCACTGGGCCATTTGACCAACTTCCATATCATCTGTATCGCATTAGCCCACTCGGCATTGCTGAAGGTAAATATTCTGGTAAGAAGAGACTTGTGGTGGACCTGTCTGCCCCTCATGACAACTTGGTACACCTTAGTCTTAATGCTCTGATCGACAAGGATGAATTTTCACTCTCCTATGTCACCAGTGACCATGCTATCAGTATCATAAAAAAACTCGGTTCGGGTAGCTGGATGTGTAAAACTGATATAAAAGATGCGTTTAAACTAGTGCCCATCAAGGATGCTCTTTGGCCTTACTATGGTGTGAAGTGGGACAATCAATATTACTTCTATACACGATTGGTTTTCGGCAGTAGGTCTAGTCCAAAAATTTTTGATTCTTTTTCGGAGACAATTTGCTGGATTTTACAGAACAACTATGCTGTGCAACATGTCCTCCATTTGTTAGACGACTTTCTTACAATTGACCCTCCAGATGGTGAACCCGACAGAACAATGGCAATCCTCTCCCTGGTCTTTAACAAACTCAACGTGCCTCTGTCACCAAACAAAACTGTCGGACCCACTACACAGCTTGAATATTTAGGTATCGTGTTAGACTCTGATAACATGGAGGCCAGGTTACCTATTGAAAAGATACGACGTATATCCAGGGTCGTGCAGTCCTTTGTTCATAGGAAATCGTGTACAAAACGGGAGCTACTGAGTTTATTGGGACACTTGAATTTTGCATGCAGAGTGATCTTCCCTGGTAGAGCTTTTGTGTCGTACTTGATTTCTCTGTCGGCATCTGTCACAGCTTTACACCATCATGTTCAGCTGAATGCAGAATGCAGATCGGACTTGAAAATGTGGTCACTCTTCTTGCTAGAATGGAATGGTGTTTCGTTCTTCTTAAATGACACTGTGACCCCTGCTGAAAATATGCAGTTCTATACAGATGCTACCCCGACAGGTTTTGGGGGTTATTTCAATGGAAAGTGGTTTCAAGGTAATTTTCCCCCTAATCTCGTTCCACCAGGAAATTCTGCATCTATGGTTCTATTTGAACTGTATCCAATTGTTCTTTCGGCGGTGTTATGGGGAGACAAGTGGACCAAGAAAAGAATCCTGGTGAATTGTGACAATTCTGCAACAGTGGAAATAATTAATAAAGGCCGATCCAAAATACCTCTTATTATGAAATTCGTTCGAAGACTTATATGGTGCGCTGCCAAAGGACAGTTCGTTATTCAGGCTCGACATATTCCTGGTAATGCTAACCTAATAGCAGACGCTCTTTCTCGATTTCAGAACGAGAAGTTCCGGCGCTTGGTACCGCTTGCAGACCAAACTCCAGCTGTATGCCCCCTGGCTTCAGAGTTGATGCTATTTTGACCCAACGTGTGCAGGACCTGTGGTGTTTATCTGTGTCCGATAATACTAGGTCTGTGTACAGAACTGGCATCCAGTGTTTGTTGAATTTTTTGGCCATGTCCGGCGTTGTTGCTAATCTTTATTCTTTACCTGTACTTACAGAGGATGTTCTGATTTATTTTGTCACGTACTGTCACACCGCCCTGCAGCTGCAGTGCTCCACAATTAAGCTGTACCTTGCAGGAATTAGATTCCATTACCTACATGCAGGTCACAGGAATCCTTTTCAGGAGTCGGACAGGCTACAGTGTATACTTCGTGGGATAAAAAGGAATAACATTTCAAAAATTAAGCCCAGACTTCCCATTACATACAATAGGGTGGTGCAGTTATCTGCCATGTTACGTGGGGGAGTTTTTTCGCCGGATGTGGACTTGTCTCTGCAGTGCATGTGTCTGGTTGCATTTTTTGGATTCTTGCGATGCGGTGAATTCACAGTTCGATCATTGCAGAGCATTTCCCTCTACAATTACCTTAAGATTCAAGATGTGACATTTTCGAGGGACAAGTCCATGTTCATACTCTCCTTGCCACCTTCAAAAACGGACCCGTTTCGTGCTGGTGTCAATATTTCATTCTTTCGGAACTTGCGGTTGTGTCCGGTGTCCTGTATGCAGCGGTATTTGATTCAACGGCGGCAGAGTGCTTTGGCTGGGGGTCATGGTGCAAATGCTCCTTTATTTGTGGATTCGATGGGACGTCCTTTTAGTAGGGAACTTTTTCTGTCATACTTGAGGATTCTATTGGCGCGTCTCGGTTATGATGAACAAAACTTTTCTGGGCATTCATTTCGTATAGTGGCAGCCACGACGGCAGCTAAGGTTGGTATAGAGGACCACTTAATTCAGACTTTAGGGCGGTGGTCATCTTCATGTTATATGCGCTACATCAGAGTTGACCCTGACAAAATTCATTCTGCTCAGGGACAGTTGTGTACATACATTTAGGGTCATGAACTTCTTTTGACATCATTCCTTTCAAATGGACTTTCACATCCAAACCAGCATCCTCTTGGGGGCTCTCATTTGATATATTTTGATATCAAATTCATTTTGGTATTTTCCCCCAATCGGATACTCATCTGCTATACTAAAAACATAAAGGCCATGCCTGTTTAATACATTTCTCATACAGGTTTAAATAGACAAAAAAATCAGAATACTTTCTTCATGCTGGGATCAGCCTAGCTCTATTCCACTAATCTGGGATCAACCCAGAATACACTCCTATGCGGGGATCGGCCTAGCTTAGATTTACTTAAGATGGGATCAGCCCAGAATACACTATGCTGGGATCAGCCTAGCACATAGCCTACTTAATCTGGGATCAGCCCAGAATACACTCGAATGCTGGGATCAGCCTAGCAATACACTACTATGCTGGGATCAGCCTAGCACATAGCCTACTTAATCTGGGATCAGCCCAGAAAACACTAAATGCTGGGATCAGCTTAGTACAGATTCTACCGGAGCTGGGATCAGCCCAGAATACACCTGAATGACTAAGCACATAGCCCACTTAATCTGGGATCAGCCTAGAATACACTCAAATGCTGGGATCAGCCTAGCACAGATGTTATTTGAGCTGGAATCAGCCTAGCACAGTCTACTTATGCTGGGATCAGCCCAGAATACACTCTAATGCTGGGATCAGCCTAGCACCAATTGGGAATCATCATAGTCTCGTATAGTGTTTCATTCAGATTCTAGCCCATGAGTAGCCCCCACAGAGAGAGCCAAATATTTTATTTGTTTAAGTATTTATGTTATTGTAGTTATACATTTTTGATGTAGTTGAATTGTTGAATCGAGAGAGAGAGAATGCATACACTCATGTAACCTTTAATTTCTTACAATGCATATATTAAACCTTTCCTCATATACATCTGTATTTGTGTTGTGCATAAACCTAACTAATACCATGTTAGAAACAATGGAAAAAGAAATAATACACTTCATATGGGGAAAAAAATACATTACAATCCTAGGAAATTCCTATATAAAACTAAGAAAGAGGGAGGTCTAGGAATACCCCATTTAAAACTTAAAAAACCCGCAAATATAATAAATAGAATAAGAAATTTAACAAAAAGTAACATATGCATGGACAGCAATATATATATATTTCTTTGGATATACTATCAGCAATAAACCAGAAATATACACAGATAACAATCTAATAAAACTAATAGAACCTCAAAAAAATATGAGATATCATACCTGTCAACTTGTACGGGAATCCCGTAATTTGTACGGTTTTTGGGGGGATTTTGCAGTGTACGGCCGTACAGGCATTTTGTACGTTTTTTTTATATTTTTAAAAAAAAAAAATTCTCAGCGATTTTCGCCAAGATCGGGATTCGACGGGGATTTTTATTTTCTTCATGAGATACAACGAGAACAGAACGTGAATCGCTTGAACCAACTATCAGATTACCTGAAATATTGATGTCTTTCACTTGCTGATTTGAGAGTTTTATTTCTTTATTCAAGCATGGAATTCTGCCCCATTACTGGTCGACTGAAAATCAGGTTATCAGTAGGCGTAGTACCGTATTTACTGCATGTTTTCGGAACATCAGAAAATGCAGCCAAACATGTATTAGAGCCACGATTGTATGTGTATGTTCCAAAAGAACCGCCATATTAGTAATCTATCAATCCACGGTTTAATCCTCTACTAATCAGTGATCATAAAAATCTATCTACAAACGCACGCAAGCGTTATTATAGTGTAATTAAGATATGAATACAAACTAAATAAAAAGATTTTGGAATTATGATTCTGAAGATATTTATAAGAGAAACATTTTAGTATCGAGAGTAGAAATACATGTATGATGGCTAGTCGTAAAGTAACAAGAGAGGCTCCATATGGGGGTTTGTGTTGTTCGCAAGCCTAGGAAGGGTAAAAATAACAAGTTGCAATATACGAGTCAGCGTGATTAATATGTTGATATTTTTTTTAATAAATGTGATCTATATGTTGTGGTTCTCTCTTCTGCTTTTTTTTTTTCCCCACCTAGCCAAGGGTAACTTCAAAGTAAGCAGAGCTTGCCGACTCGAAACAATCGACTGCTCAAAGATTGTTTTGATGCAAGTCGGCGATTTCAAGGTGTCTAGGTGATAATTGTTAATAACATAACTTGTGGGATTTCTTTCACAGGTGTGTTTGGAAATAAAAGGCAGCCATCTGGATTTCGTTAAAAGAGCATTCGATGTACCGAACATATAGCACCCACAATCAATATTTATCATCTACAAAGAGGTTTATTACCTGTATAACAATAACTATGTTTAACCTGTGGTACATGATGCCTCAGGGATAATGGGTTTGTTTTGTTTTTTCATACCTGTCAACTTGTACGGGAATCCTGTCATTTGTACGGTTTTTTTTGGTCTGGTGTACGGGTTTTTGTCTCAGGAGGTTGACAGGTATGAGATGTACAAAAAATATAATTTTACAATATAGAAATAAAAGTCCTATATGGACAGAAGAAAAGGACCGGAATATATATAATATATTAAATAAGAAGCTAATAAAGATATACATTTTACAGTGGAAAGCAATAACCCAAATATACAATGGGCAGAAGTATGGAAACAATGGAACTCCATATATCCAACTAACAAACAAAGCTACATGTACACATATTTGCATGACACCTGGTGAACAGGAGAAGTGGCCTGTAACAGGCATATAATAAAAGAAAATACCGTATGTCCCTTATGTAAAAAAACAATTGTATACAAAAAAGCATGTTATATTAAACTGTAAAGAGACACAAAAATAAAGGAATTTGATTAGGAATAAAATACAAAGCCACTATGGCGCAGTATATGATGCCAACATATTATACACAAACAATATAAAAAACAACCCAATATATCATGAATTGACTAATTACATCACAATGATGATGAAAAAATGCCAAGCTATCTCTTAATTATTAATGAATAAATAGATTTATATATTTCTGAAGTAAGATTGCCTTGATAATATACAATGTTAAATACAAGAAATAAGCAAAACACAACTACTACGCTTATGGAGAAACACAAGCACTTGAGGGGGAAGTACCGGTATATCCTCCCACTAGGAGGAGAGGCATCGTGCAAGCCGATACGACTCACTCTAGCGCTTGTGCAAATAAATAAATACCTTGAATACACTATAGTTGGTGATTTTCTTATTTATTCAAGTCATACTGTGGAAAGGATACGGCATGGGAAATAAACCATATATACAATGAATGTATATATACATGTATGTAAAAATATAAAAACAACAAACTACAACTATAACACTAATTAAGCAGTCCTGCCTTCCTGGAACAGAGGAGAAGGGGTAACGGAGGGGAAGGGAAGGTCAGGTAAGAGACCAAACAGGCCATTCCCCAGAAGCTACATACCATCCTCTCCAATAAGAGAGACAGGACTGCTTCAAGAAACAGCATAAAGTACTCGCAGAAACTAACACACATAGGGAAAATAGAAAAGTTGACACAGGGTCCGGTTACCGGAACTCAAGTACAACCAGTGTGGGTGATGAGTTCCAGTATGCCCCCCATTAGGGGGAGGTGTGTCGCAAAGGCGGCCTGGAGCTTACTCGCTCACATGTTGTAAAGGCGAACCGTGTCCAAAAGATTTTTTTAAAAAAAAAACATTAATAAACATACAGGGGGGATTATGACCTTCCAAGTACATAATGAGGACGGGTGACACCTATGCTATCAGGCTAACGCGAGGTAGTACGGGTCACGCCAGAGTTGTGGAAAAAGGAAGGCATAATACAAAGAACATTCACACAACAACAATACAAAGAAAGAAAAAAAATAACATACATACACTAACATCTGCGAGTACGCCCTTTTTTTTTTCCTTTTTTCTCACAGTACAGAGCAGAAAACAAAACAACAGCAAAATTTTCTTTTTCTTTTCATGTTATTTTTCTTATTTTTGATAAGTACACCAAAGAGCCTCAAAAACTAAAAATCTTTAGAACAACATAATTAGAGACTGGGAAACAGCAGAGTATAGCCACTGCGACAGAGAGGGAGGGGACATACCACCAGAGCCCAACCGACTCTCTGTAACAAGCTAGAAATGACTCACTCCCTATCTCACTCTGAAAAACAAAAATCTTCATATTTTACTTGTTTTTTTACATAAAAATAAATAATAACTATAAATGATTTGAAACATATAGCCAGTCCAAACAAAAACACAAAAGGTTTATAGCAAATACAAAACAATATACCATATATACACCAATAGCACACACTGGACGATAGATTCCTGGCAAGGATCACTATGAAATAACTAGTATCAAACATGACAAGGAAACCAGTCAAAGGTGTAATAACCTAAGGAGGGAAGTACTAGCCACTATAAACACAACTTTAGGTCCGAAGCGGAACGAATTGGTACCTGGAAACAGGAACCTGAACAAGTACGCAAATATCAAAAACAAAGATCAACCCTAATCCAAAACAGATAAATACACTTTCTTCACAATTCTTTTTGATTTTTTATGAATACCCACAACAACAGACTATGGGGGAAAACATACAGATATAAAATCCTTTTAAAACAATTTTCGGCCAAAAGGGGGTTGCCTCAAAGGCCTCTTAGCTTAACATAGCTAGAAGTCCGAGGGGTGACCACAAATAAAGTACAACTTGCTTTGTTTTGCATTTTGCTATTGTTTGCATTTATGCTATCGTCTTTTGCTTTTGATTCCTTATTTTGCTTTTGATCTTGTGTGTGTTATTTATTCAGGGAATAAGTTTATTCCTTGAGCAACCAATACACTTTATTTGAATTAATGCTCGAGCCTTTACACAGCTTTTGCACATTTGTATGGAATTTTCAGAACAACTTTGACAGTTTATAAACATTTAAATTGTGAATGCACCATTTTGCCTGTTAGCGGGGAAAAAATTCTGGCTAAACACTGCTAATATTTCATGCAAATAATCACGCTAAAACTGTTGAGAAGGGAACAAAACTGGACACCTACTTCACCACTGAAATAGTGGAACAGGGGGAAGAAAGGGTCATGTTGGCGCACCGTGCATCTGGGTGCCAGCTAATAGACTGTGAGAGTCTACAATATAATAAACGCCCCAGGCTGGCCGAAATTTTAGCGGTCTTGGAAGCAAGGGATTTAGCAATCGGGGAGATTGATACAATGCAGAATGGGGGAAATGGAAAATTCTTCATGTATCCCAAGAAGGGAATCCCCTTAGTACCCAATGGGCTCCTGGAGATAAACGGGAAAATTGTACAAATTAAATCAGCCCCTCCAATAAAGAGAGTGGTAGAGGCCAAAATGACCGAAATCCATGTGTCAGGCCTCCCACAAGAAGTGCCAACCAAAGAGATTATTGTACGAATGGAGAGAAAATTCAACTTTAAACCATTAAAACTGAGACAGGCAACAATCTGGCATTTTCCAAGTGTAAAATCAGGAGTACAAATAATATCTGTCCCAACAGAGCAAGCGGAGAAAATCCCGGCTTTCTTTTATGTTATGGGATTTCTCCTCAGGACTTGGTACAAAGGGTGCCTGAACCATCGTAAATGCTCAAGATGTGGGCAGAAAGGGCATCTGCCCAAAGATTGCCCTAGCCCTATGATTAGTCAGAGAACAATGTCATATGCAGAGAAGGCTGCGTCAAATAAAGCAACTCAAATTCCAATTGACATCAATGAACAGGAACCAACATATAACATTGAGAAATCATACCAAAAGAGGGGGATGAGTTAGAATGGGAAAACTTCAACCCAAATGAAGTTTTCACTCCAGTAAAGACTAAAAAGAAGAAAAAAAACAAGGGGGAAAAAAAACCAAAGACCAAAGAGACAAAAACCTATAGGGAACTAAATCCGTACTTCCTTCTACAGGAACCGTCTTTCGAAGAGGACTTCCCGCCATTGACGAATAGCAATATAATAGGAATGGAAAACTGGGAGATGATAGGGGAGGGGGGTGAAGAGAATGTCCCAATAACATCAACCCCGATACCCAACCAAAAGAGAAAGAGGACCAACAATAACTCCATATCAGGGGGTGAAAATGAAAGTAATGAACACAATGAACAAAACACTCAAATGAGTAGTGCTCAAGAAATGGTTATACCGAGACAAAAAGTAACTATTGAACAGTACAGAGCTAAAAAAACAGAGCTCCACACAGGAGAAAAACTGGAGGAAGAAGAACTAAACACAAACGCGAACACACAATAAAATGACAACAAACAAGAAATAGATACCACAACTGAATCAGAACACTGTAAATGAAATAATAGAAAAACCAGAAACTAACCTAAGCGTCATGGCCTTTTATGGCCGTGATGAAAATGCCAAAGAAATAGAATAGGATAAATACACCACAATTATATGAAAAGCCCTAACTAAAACAAAAAGTATGAAACCTCCTAAAATACACCATGGAGGGAAAAATCTTAAATATAATATCAGTGAATATTAATGGAATCTCAAAAGAAAAACTAAATCAACTATATGAGAATACGAAACAATATGATATAATACTCCTACAGGAAACACACAATACTGATGAATCACAAGGTAGAGAAATAGAGGAGAAATTTAATGCAGTGTTGATAAAAAATAATAACAACAACGAAACACACTCAGGAGTAGGGATAATAGTAAAACTCACAAACATGAAAAGTTCGTGGGAAATTTTAATATAGAAAACAAATTTAAAGGAAGAATGTTACACATAAAAATTCTAGGGTAGCACATAATAAATGTACCATCCAAACATAACATTAAAAAAATACTGTTTATAACATCAGCATCGGAATACATCCAAAACTACTCCATGGAAAATACGGTAATTGCAGGTGACTTCAACTGGGTAGATACAAATACTGATCTCAGTGAAGGAAAGACGGAGAGAGATGAGCTTGTACAAATACCCACTGGGGACTTTATAATAAATAATAAACTTGTAGATGCCTACAGAATTTTTAACTTATTAAGAATTGAATATACTTATAAATATGGAATAGACAGAGGGAGTAGAATTGATAGGTATTATATACCAGAATCAAGTAGGAAATATATCAGTGATTGTAATATTGTAGATTTAAAAATAGCAGACCATAAAGCAATAAATATACAAATTAAAATATTAAAGTCGATTAAATGGGGTCCAGGGAACTGGAAACTAAATAACTCTATACTATCAGATGATAGATACAAAAATATTATAATAAATAAACTACAGGATTTCATTGATAATGAGACACAGGACATTTTCTAAATGAATGAGAGAAGTTGAAAGAGGACATTAACCCTTTTCATACTGAAGCCCATTCAGACAGGCAGTTGTATAGAACTGGAAATTTTTCAGTCAGTGGTGTAGCAGCATGAGAGAATACAGTGACTTTGGTCAATCTGGCTTTACAGGACAATTTTTTGAAATTATTTTTCAATGTTGTATACCATTTTGAAAAGCATAACATTTTCCTTAAGGTCATATATTTTTTGACTGAAAATTTTCAGACATAAAACTTCAGTTGAAAGTAAAGTTATGTAAGCAAAAATAAATGCTTTACATTTTTTTGTAATAACTTACTTTCAATGCAATTTTCCTATCTGCAATATTCATTTTACCTCCTCTATGTAATTGTATGAAATGGGGGGAATTTTATACCATTTAAGGTGACAAAATAGTAAAAATCCATCAAGAATATCTAAAGTTATTACAATTTTATTAAATTTACTCGCATGAGAATTGGAGAACAAAACATAGAATAATCCTTACTGGTAAGTCAACAAAGCTTTTCATTTTGGTTCAGTGTTTTTATTCCACAATAAATTTTAATGTAATAATATAAGAGTTATATTGGGTGTATTTTGGCCCATTTCCAAGGAAGCAGGAAATTTTCATAATATTATGCACACACTCAACATCGGTATATGTACAAACTTTATGAGAAGTGAAGTTCTCAAAATGTCCAGTTAGCTTGAAAAGCATCCACATCTTCATCATCGTCAATATCCGAGTCAAAAATACCAATTAACTACTTATCAACATCTCAGTTCATTCGATGCAACCAAGATAACGATCCCCACTGCCTAAAATATAAATTTCCCCACACAAAATTGTCTAAATTTTCATCAAAATCGGTATCAGCATCACGACCGCTTCAGTACTGTCTGCCATTTTGAATTACACACGTTAAAACTCAGTTTTGAAATCAATTTTATACTAACCAGTTCTCATCATCTCTGTTCATTTCGTCGAAGTGAAGCTCACGATCTGCACTGCTTAAAACATTTAGTTTCCCCACAAAATTGTCTATATTTTCATCAAAATCGGCATCCACATCACTGCCGTAAATTGCTGTTTCAGTGCTGTCCGCCATGTTGATCTCCACACATTAAAAGTCGTGTTTGAAATCAAATTTTCAAATAACCAGTTATCATCAGCGCAGTTCATTTTGAAGAAGTAAAGATAGCGATCCCCACTGGCTAGAATGTCAATTTTCCACGTGAAATGGTCTTTATTTTCAACTAATTCAGCAAGCACATAACTCTCTTCAATTCCCTCTTCAGAATATAACCGCCATATTTTATCTCGGCACGTTAAAACTCTATTTTGAAATCAAATTTTTACCAGTTTTTGGCTCTTTTAAACACAATCTGGCAATGCTATGTGTACCTTCTACCTTTATTTCCTTCTTTTCAAAAGAGTACACGTAAACTGATGACGTTTTATACAGTTAAACACGTGTCTGCAAATGTTGGTAACGGAATGTAGTGAACGTACGACCGGAGTAGTATCCCGCTGGAAAAAATAAAGTACGACTGGAGTCATATCCCGCTGTCAAAGGGTTAAAAGGAAAACTAAAATTTTTTGTAGAGAGCAAGCTGAAACAAGAAAACTATTAGAAAAAATGGCATTACAAACTATGAATAGTGAAAATACAAGTGCTAATGTCAAACAAGAAGCTACAAAAATATATAAGAGGATCCAACAGATGAAAACGAAAGGGATAGAAATAAGGCAGGGAAATTCAAAGGAATCTACAAGAAAGCTAGGGGAATATATAAAAGGGAAGAAATTAGGAAAGGTAATTAAAGAAATATAGAATCGCTAAAAGTAAATAATGTAGTCTATAATGATAAAGAAAACATCTTGAATGAAATTGAGAAATATTATAAAAACATATATACTTTGCAGAACATACAACAGGAAGAGATAGATACCTATTGCGAAGGATTGAACTTCGAACAAATAGATAAAGAAGAAAGCGATAAATGTGGAAATTTAATAACCCCAGAAGAAATAATATCAGCTATAAAACAGTTAAAAAAGGGGAAATCACTAGGGTCAGATGGCTTAACTGACTTTTACATAACATTCCAGGAGAAAATAGCGCAGATTCTAGAACTAGTATACAATAATATATTTTTTAAACGAGATATGACAGGGACGATGAAGGAAGGTTTAATCACTTTACTTTATAAGGGGAAAGGGGAACATAATGATTTAAAAAATTGGCATCCAATTTCTTTATTAAACTGTGATTTTAAAATTCTAAGTAAAATTTTTGCTGATAGAATAAAAAAATATATGGGGAAAATAATCAATATAAATCAAAGCAGTGGGGAAAAGGGTAGGAACATTAGTAAAAACATTTTAACGATACAAACTCATAGATTTTATCAATTTAAAAGGTCTAAAAGGGGCGATGATCCTATTTGATCAAGAAAAGGCTTTCGATAGACTGAAATTTATCTATACAAATAACATTTTAAATAAATATGGCTTTGGACATAAATTTTTCACTTAGGCTAAGATCCTGTACACAAATATATATTCCAGTGTGCAAGTTAATGGAGCAAAAACCAATTATTTTAACATAGAAAGATCAGCGAGACAAGGATACCCCCTGTCAATGTTGCTTTACGTTATAACCATCAAAGTTTTATGTAAGAAAATAAACAACAACAACCTTATCAATGGAATAAATATACCAAATCTAGAACATGAATTAAAAATGGTGCAGCATGCAGATGACTGTACCAATTTTATTGCAGATGACCTCTCATTTAACTCTAACTTCTAGTGCTACTGTAGTGGCTCACTGCTATGCCTAGCTGCCGAGGTCACTACTGCAGCTGATTTGTGGGCTGACTACCAGAGCCTGATGCTGCTGCAGCCAAATCATAACTTTTTAGCTGATGATGTGGGGATATGGGCTAATTGTGTTAGTTATTTTCTGTATAATAAACTGATTTATTGACTAAAACCATGCATTTATAAAAGCTATAACTACCTTATATATGTTTGATTCTTTTATCCTGCTGACATCCACAAGATTGATATAAAATCCAGGAATATAACACAAAACACTGTTTGTAAACACTAAAATTTATCTGCGAGTCTTTTATACAAAGTTATTTGTCAAATATATACATGTAATTACTAAAAATGTTATCTAGTCACTGTGTTCTACTATTTCTTAAGTAGTTCCTCGTGGTATCTAGAGAAACAGTTTAAAGAAAAAATCTATTTCTTTTTTCCCCTCATCCAAAACGAAAGTTGGACCGACGCTTTCCGTAAACTCTGTGATTTTCGAAGCATGTGGATCACTTGTCCACACTTCGCCGTCTTCATCATCGGATTCTGTCTCAATTTCTGACAGACTTGACAAAGAAGATAGATCAATGTCACTACCAATACTTCTTAATTCAATATGGTCAAATTCGTATTCAGAAAAACCTGAAAATTCGGAATCCGAATCACTATCGTAAGCAAACGCCATTGTTTCCACTGTCAACTACAAATGCATGTATTAACAAACACGTGGTACAAATTTGAAAAAAAATCCCCGGATTTAGTAAGAACAATCATTTGTTAACTCTATTTTGATTGGTTAAATGTCCTTTTACTTCTAATTATTGACCAATAAGACCGATTGTAACATGAACATACAGAGCGGATCTATCCGTCACTAGGGTATAGGAAGCATAACCGGCAAGCGGATATATCAGTCACCGGGAGTAATAGTGCTCCGTTTACAAGCGGATTTATTAGTCACTGGTGAGGCTAGTCACATTTATGCAGCGGATATACACGTCAGTCGAAGTGAAAGAGATAACATCTAGCGAAAGAATTTTTAAACTTTGGAAAAGCATCAGGTTCCTTGGTGAACCATGCAAAAACATCGTGGGGCAACCACCCGGGGCTGCCACCACACCTAATAAAAACTAAAGTGAAAACTCTAGGGATAACTTTTGGACTTAATGCAATAGAAGCAAATTATAAACAAGCTAGAGAAAATATCAGAAATAATATAGAAATATGGTCTTTTTCAAAACTTAAACCTGACTGAAAGAATACAAGTCACACAGACATATATATATAGTAAAATAAATTACATAATAAATAATATAGATTTAACTGACTTAATGCAAGAAACAATCGACAAAGAAATAATACACTTCTTATGGAGGGGGAAACTACATTACCTCCCCAGGGAATATTTATACAAACCAAAAAAAAGGAAGGTGGCCTAGACATTCCACATCTAAGATACAAAAAAAATAGTAACATCCAAAACAGGATAAAGCGTTTGACAGAAAATATAAGATATGCATGGAAAGCTATATATATACATACTGGTATGGGTATGCACTAAACCAGTATAAAGAAATATACAGAAACAATAAACTCACCAAATTGTTAGAGTCACCAAGGAAAACAAGATACATAAAAGATTTAATAGTTAAATATAGAGACACGAAACAAATAGGGGAAAAAACTGACAGTGATATATATAGTATAATAAAAAAGGAGATAGATAAAAATGTTAAAATAAAAGTAGAAATTAGGAATTCTACGGTACAATGGAAATCCATGTGGAAAAATTGGGCGGAGATAAAATCAACCCAAAAACAAAGTAACTTGTACAAATACCTACATGACGTATGGATGACGGGGGAGGTGGCCCTCCGAAGGCACATCATAAGAGTTTTAACTAAATGCCCCTTATGTAAAATAGGCTATTTCACAAAAAAACATGTGACTCTAAAATGTAAAGAAACAGAAAATGAAAGAAACAAGATAATAAATGTAATAAAAACTAAACATATATACCATGATAACAAAATACTCATCTAGATAAAGTAAATAATAAAGAAATACTAGGAAAAATAATAAATTACATAGCATATGTAATGGAACGATGCGGCAAAGCAGAAGAGAGACAATGAATAAGTAACTAAAATACTTTTTTTTTAATTTTTTTTTTTTTTTTTTTTTTTTGTAACAACAGACAAGAACTCTTGACACAAAGACCGGCATAAAAAATGCTGACCTCGCAGGAACACTAAGTACAACCACTGTGGGTGATGAGTTTCAGTATGCCCCCCACTAGGTGGAGGTGCCTCGCAAAGGCGACCTGGAGCTCACTCGCTCACATGTAGGAAAGGCAAACCGCGTCAGGAGTCCTTTCTTTTCTAATACAAAATCACAAGACACCTGATCAGACACAAACAGAAAATTCTTTAGGAAGAAAGTCTCAAACTTTAGACAAAGCAGTCAACACATATAGTGTTCACTGCTTAGAAGTTGGAGTACAGCCCTCAGGCTGGAAAGAAAACTCGCAAAATTTTTGAACTGTGCCCAATATACAAATATCAAATAAATGTACCACACACACACACAATATGTAAAGACACAGTTCATCAAGAGAGACACTTCAATTTTCTAATAGCAGACGGAGGATGGAGGGGCTCCCCAACATCATACCAGACAGCTAGAAATATCAGTTTTTCAGGGGTACAATTTGGAATATGGGGTTAATAGAATAAAAATATAGAAAAACTGAAGCAAAAATGTGAACAGGTGTCGAAAAATTGAATAAGGGAAAAATATTACTAAAGATTTAAATACACAGGGTGCAGGGACTCGTAGATATGGGGAAGTAAGGGGCAAAGATACTGCAGGGCTATGCTACATGGCTCACGCGAGGTAGACAGGCCTGCAGAGGAGCCCAAGAAAAAACCTCTATTTACAACAAATAGACACACAAAAACCACATTTATAAATAAAAATAAATAAATCTTAATCCGCTGATATATGCGTGTAAATACATGAGTGCACATGCTTGCATGCATATATATGTATATATGTATGTGTGTGTATATATATATATATATATATATATATATATATATATATATATATATATATATATATGTATGTGTGTGTGTGTGTGTGTGTGTGTGTATATATATATATATATATATATATATATATATATATATATATGCGTGTGTGTGAGTGCACGTGTACGCACAGGCGTAAAAGTTATATTTTATAATAATTTGATGTTAACTTGACTTGTAAGACCCAGGAAGGGCCAAGATACTTTGTCGAAATTTTAACATATATTGTATGATGTGGTGTCACTGACAAGCAAGTCTGTAGAAAATTTATATGAGAGAAGGAGACAAAAAATGACGAAAAAACCAAGTGTTTCCTCTACCAGAAAGATGGACACCATCAAGACACAAGAAACTAGATCTAAAACCAGCATGGTGACCAAAAAAACACGGGAATTTGATTAGATAATAAATCATTTATACAGCAATAAGCCGCATATAATGCCGCCGGGGCACATAGCGAGTGCGAACACGTGGTAGAAACAAGCCCACAAACACCCTCCGTACCCTGCGGTGAAGCAAAATTTCACAAGCCACTATCTCGTCCGGAGATAACTCCCCGACATCGTTTTCCCCAATTTGGAGATAGACCAAGTCGGGAATAGCAACCCAGGAAGAAGAAAGGCGAAATAACTGATGGACATGGGCTCCCGGTAGCCCATGGAAAGTCACCTCCAAAAAAGGAGGCCCATGCCTCCTATAAACTCCTACAAACTGGCTTAACCTAGTGACGAGACTATGTGAACACACATAGAACAGCATCGTGGAAGTGAGAAAAATCGCAGGAAACGGTGCCTTATATAGTCACAGGAAGTGTCCTCCAAGAAGCATGCGCCTTAGCACAAACTACAAATTATAAACTAAAAGTATAAGAGAAGACATAAAAAGAAATAAAGGCAACTCTCCTTGTACCTACAAAGAGAGATAGCTCTCCAAATAGGAAGGGAGAGAAACCAACAAAAAACGCAGAACATACACACAAAACAACAGTACCTTTTTTTTTCTTTTTTTCTTTTTTCGTATGTATGAGAATTACAACTTACAACAAAACCAAGGAAGAATGAACCCCAGTTTAAAAGAAGAAACTTCCAACAAGCCGGAACCAAGAAAGAAGACACCAGAGACTGATATAACAATAACAACAACAACAAATTTTTACCATTTCTACAGCTTTCTCTCATGAAAGTATATAACAACTCAAATGATCTGACCTCTATATGCTGTCCATACACAAAAACAATGTATAGCACAACAAACAAAAAATATAGCACAAACACAGAGCACACACTGGACACGAGAGTCCGTAGCAAAGACTCACTAAAAAGGGGATACATGGAATGGAAACCAGCCGAAATGTGTAATGCCTGAGGAGGGGAGTACGGACCAAAAATTAAATGAGAACATACTTTAGGCTTAGGGGCAGAACGAATGGGGACCAGAGAACGGAACCCAAACAAGTAAGCTCCATCCAAAACAAAAGAACATCAAGAGAAACTCAAATCAAAAACTTATCTAAAAAAAAATTTTCCAAAATTTTATTTATTTTTGAAATACCTACAACAACAGACCTTTGGGGGACACACACAGATATAAAAACCCTTTTATAATCTTTAGATCCATGGGGGTCGCCTTAAAGGCTTTCTAGCTTTTATAGCTAGAGGTCCGAGAGGTGTCCACAAATAAAATGAAAATTAAAGTAGTGGAAAAGGAAGAAAGGGAGAAAAAATCTGAGCCAGCGCCATCTTTTCCCGCCCTGTGAGTATGTGCACTCAACTCAATTAAATCCAATACATATGACTGATCTTTAGAAATTAAACAAAATTGTCTCAAATAATTATTATAAATTAGATAATATTTGAAAATACAACTAAATTCCAAATTTATCTAAAATAACTATCCACATTTATCATTATACATTTTTAGAGCTTTTATAGTCCTTCTCAGGACTCTTAGACAAATAAATTCTCTCTTGCTTCCTCTCTGAACTGAACTCAGAGGAACAATTGAAGGAATTCTTCGACACCTCTTCCGAAGAGGTAAACGAAGGAACCATGTTCAAGGCTATGAGGGGTAAAGAGGTGCAGGTCATAGACCTGTCACACCTCCCCTACCTAGAAAGGCCAAAGGCCCCACAAATCCTGGCGGCAATAGCCTCCAAGACAATATCCTATATCCCTCCTAAACAATGATCACAAAATTTTAAGCAAAATACTAGCAAACATAATCCAAACCGCAATGGGAAAAATCATAAATATAAACCAAAGTTGAGGTGAGCCAGGAAGAAACATTTTAAATAATACACTATCCATTAAATCAATAATTGACTACATAGAAACTAAAAAGATACAGCAGCAATCATCTTAATTGACCAAGACAAGGCTTTTGATGGAATTGAGCGTAATTTCATCCAATCAATTTTAGAAAAATTTGGATTCCAAAATGATTTTAAACACTGGGTAAACATTTTATACCAAAACATATTATCATGTACCAGAACAAAAGCCTTCTAAATAAAAAGATCAGTAAGACAAGGATGTGCCTTGTCGATGTTACTATATGTAATAGGCATAGAAATACTAAACATACATATACAAAATAATAACAATATAAAAGGAATAAAAATTCCTAACCTAAAACAAGAAAGCAAAATGGTACAACATGCAGATGATTGTACCAATTTTATAAAAGAAGCCAATTCCTACCCTGAACTCATGAAAGAATATGAACATTTTAGTAAAGCATCTGGCTCTAAAATTCATCATGAAAAAACAGAAATTCTTTTGATAGGACAATGGAAAGGAACACACAAAAGCCTACCCACAGAAAAAATAAAAGACCAAATTAAAACTTTAGGCATCACATATGGGAAAAATAGTAAACACACAAATTATCTAAATATAATTAAAAAAATAAAGAAACATATACAAAACTGGAACTTTAGAAACAAACCTTTTAGACAGAATACAAATTGCAAAAAACATATCTATATGGAAATGTCTGGTATGAACTCAAAACCATAGATTTTGAAGAATACTATCTAAACCAAATAGAAAAAAAAATTACCAATTTCATTTGGAATAATGGAATCCAAAAATTGATAAGCAAACTCTATATTGAAGAAAAACAGAAGGAGGAGCAAACCTCCCTAACCTAAAATATAAACAAGAAGTCATAAAAATAAATAGAATAAGAAACATTACACACCAGAATCAACATCCATGGAAGGCTTTATACAAATATTAGTTTGGTTTGATGCTTAATAATAAACCAGACATATACCTCAACAACAACATTACAAAACCTCTAAAACCTCATTATAGACTTTATCAAATAATCCAAACCATACAAAACAACAAAAAGGAACCAAAAATATGGGAAATAGAAGAAGACCAAAAAATATACCAGTACATATTAACCAAAAACACAAACAAATATAAACCTGAAATTGAAAGAAAATACCCACAATTAAATTGGAAACAAATATGGAATAATGTAGCCGAAATAAAGAAAACAAAATTACAAACTAGAATATTATTATACTTACATGATGCATGGTGGACTGGAGAAAAAGCATATGTTAGGAAAATAATAAAATGGGTACCACCATGCCCAATATGCAAGAAAGAAAAGACTTTTATTTATTTCAAATACAAAAACATACAAAAAAGGTGAAGGACAGGGAAAAAACACAATAAAAAACCATTTATTATTAGACCAAACAAGGTGACATCTTCAAGTCCTAACCAGCTATATGTGCTGGGATGGGGCTAAGGGATGCCGACACAACGAAAATTAAAATACATAGCCTTAGCAAGGTCGTACAAATTTGCAAGCATTGGGACTGTCCAAACCCAAACCCCCGACGAGAGCAAGGGCAGGCCACCGCAACATATGCGAAAAAAGTGGTAGAAACCACACAGCAAAACACGGACCCAGATCCGTCCCAAGAAATCAAGGAAACCTATAATATAGAGGTCCCGATGACAAACACAGGAAACACATCACCTTGGGGGGGGGGGTTAGAAATACCGGATTTACCCTCAACAGGGGGACTAGAAATGGAGTGGGAGAATTTCCACTCAAAAGCCCAGGAAAATTATACCAAGGTGGAAAAAAAAAAGAGGGGCAAGAAATTGAAACAAAATGCCACAAAAGAGGCTAAAAGAAGCAAAAGAATGACGCTAAATCTCTCACCCACACAAACCCCTACTATCTATTAGAAGTGGATTTAGAAGACTCAGAAGAGTCGGGGAAAGAAGTAGAGGAAGACTCTCAAAGCGAGGAAGATGAGGTTACGGAAAGCCGTAAAGAAAATACAGTACAGCTCACGTGATTTTTCGGAACCCCACGCATCGCGGTGGGGGTGGAGAGTGAGTGGAGAGGATTAAGAATAACCCCTTTACCATCACTCCACGCGTCCTGACGGAGTTGTCGCGGAGAATAGCCCTGCACACCACGCTCCCTCGCGGAGTCGCATCCGATCACCACCGCGGAGTGGACGTGGTTTCGATAATATTGGCATGGTGTACTGTTTATCATCCATGCAAGCAGAGGTTGAGACAGGGGGGGGGGCACCGATTTATCTACATCGTTATCCCTCTGGGGAGCAATTTGCTAACTTTTTGATACTGAAAAAAACGTAGTAATTCAGTTAATTATAAATATTTCCTTGTCCTACCGAAGATAATGTATGATACATAGTGCCAAATCATATTTTAGATGATGATAACGTAATGACAATGCCTCGTAAACTGTATTAATACTACATTTTGCGCAATGAATCTAATTTCTTTTTCTTCAATACTATGTTATCGGAATCTAAACGTGCATTCATATCCTTATTTCTTTTTCAGTAAACGCAATACAAAATTTTAATGATCATATGAAAGTCAGTGATATTGTACTACCTGCAATGAAAAGAACGATAAATGTCGAACAAATTAATAACAAAGCTGCAGTCATACCTGACTGAAGTGAAACAAAATCGCACAAGTTCCGATGGTTATTCCATGCATGAGTAATCATTCACATATTGTACGTTTTTTTCTGACATCCAATCGCTTAAATAAGCATTATTAAGATTTCACATCGTTATTTTATTTTAAACTGTAGTATTTTGCATTAATGACCAAAGTAGCGGTTTTTTTAAAAATCACAAATGGCCGCAAAAGGTCATCCTAGATACATGTAGTTGACACGTGCAAGCACAAGAGAAGCCATCAGGACTGCTGATATTGACGTGTTAATTTCATGTGCTAACTGTTAACCTAAAGTACATTGATCTGACAAACTTGCGCATCAGATGAAATTAATGTTCAACTTTTTCTTTTCTTTTCGTTTTCCTATTGCATAATACAGAAAAATAAGATGAATAATTTTAGATCATTAACTCTTCTTAGTAAAGCCCCCCCTCCCCTCTCATAAAATATGGAATCCAAATCACTACTGCACAAGTTATCGTAAACTGAAGTCTGGAAAAGTTTGCAAGTGGTAAGAAACAGAAACACGCTCAATAACCTAAGGCTCTAACAGTCACAAACAGGAAACTGCATTCTTTAATATCTGCGTAAAAATAATTAAAAAAGTATATTTTATTTTTATATTTTCGCCATAGGAAAATGAGCAAATAATGGGATACACGTGGAAATTAAAATCTCTGAACATCTCAGATTTTAGAATTTTCCATATTATTTTTCATTTCGGTAATAAGCTGAGTTCAGATTAATTACTAACAATTATCAAACTTCCGTTCTTAATGGCGGGACCATAAATGCGGCTATAAAGTACAACGCGCTTAGTCAGATGGCTTCGTGTAATAAAAAAACACGGTTCCCAAGCTGAAACTTACATCATCCTTTGATGCAAACCCTTGTTAATATTTTACAACAGTGTTCACAATGGTCACTGCCCTGATTTCTGTAGAACATCCGCTGAAGTCAAGTCTTTATTAGGGAGAGACAATTGAATTTTCCAACCGTGGGGGGGGGGGGGGAAGGGGGGAATGCATGAAAACAATTGTCTTTCTCTGATTTTTGTAACAGACGTTACTCCGTTCCATATTTCACTTAAAATAAATAAATACTGTGATGAAAGAACAAAAAATATCCCGGTCGAAAAAAAAAACAACATATAAACCCTGTATATTAAATGGTCAGTCCCTTACAGCACACATGCAGTCATAATATTCAGCCTCGTGACTCTACTATTACTGCTTAAAGACTAAGCACCCGGTTTGCATTTCAGTGTAAATTCAGTGTTTTAGGTTTGTTGTGGGGTGGGGGTAAGCAGAAGCGGATGTCAATTTGGATTTAAATTGTCCATATCTCAGACAATTACTTTCCTTTGGAACAAAATGATAAATTTATTCTGCTTGAGAGGCTCAGCAATGTGTACTTCTCGCCAATTCAGTGCATAAGTTTGTTCATATTTCTTTGAAATAAATTAAAATCATAAACTTATTGCAAAAGAAGTCGATCAACCTTTTATAAACAGTAATGTGTACTGAATATACAAGACTTTTGAAATTATTTTTTTATTGTCCAAATATATGATCGAAATAAAAACGACTGATTCTTCAGATGGTATCCAGTTGTAAATCAATCTTGACGTCTCAGTCTTTCCATAGGTGGTCTTCATTCATTGGCTGTTCAGATGTCAATCAGTAATGTCGACTAGCCCCTCCACGGTGGAGTTTATATCGGCATGCCTGCCGAAACGCGGTGGTGATTTGTAGGTATTTATGCCAATTTATGCCTCCACCGCGGAGTGCTATCGCGGAGCTAGAGTGGAGGGGATTAAGTACCCCACCGCGATGCGTGGGGTTCCGAAAAAACACGTGAGCTGTACTGTAATATGGAGGAAGAGGACATACAAATGGCCTCCACACCTATCTCCTCACAAAAAAGGAAGAGACCAGAAAGAAAACGAGACGCCCTCACAAGAGTGGATTTCCCAAGAGGAAGAGGAGGTGAAAACCCCACCTCCCGCAGAGACAGGGAAATTAGCAAAAACAATATCGTACTGGGAAAGCCAAAAAACAAAAATAACTATCTCAGAGTACAAAAACAGAAATGCAACATCAGTAGAAAAAACAGACAAACAAACAACAACAATTAAACCACCCACTCAAACAGATTAAAACACACAGGACATGAACACGACAACAATGACTAAAGAAAATGCTAAAAGCAAAGAAACAAATACCAACGACACAATCAAATATGGAAAAGATTAATAATACAACACACTATACAACCAAAATAGAACGATACAAGAAAACTATCAGAAAACAACAAGACTCCCTTTAAAAAATCAATATGGACCAAAAACTCTAAATCTTATCAATCAATATAAACGGCATAAACACAGAAAAAATAATTAAACTATACGACGCAACACGAAAATACGACATAATAATGCTACAGGAAACTCGTAACCTAAATAAAGAACAACATCATCAAATAGAGAAAAAATTCAATACAGTTATAGTAACAAATAACAACACAAATGAACAATACGCAGGAGTAGCCTGCATAATTAGGAACACATCTAACAATCTCACATGGGAAAAAATAGAAACCAAAGCTTCCTTTAAAAGAAGATTGTTACACTTTAAAGTATATGAATGGCACATACTAAATGTGTATGTGCCAACAGACTACAGTACAAGCAAATTAAAATTTAGAGAACACCTCACAAGCTACATCCTAAACATCCAAACCGACAAAATTATAATTGCAGGCGATTTTAAATGGATAGAATCGGAAATAGATAGGACAACTGGACTCTCAAGGAAAGACAAACTACAACGTCCAACTATCATGGAATTTTTAAATAGGAACTAACTAGTACATGCATACAACCTAGAAAACCTAATTCGCAGAGAATTCACCTTCAAATACGGAAACAACCAGGGAAGCAGACTGGACAAATTTTATGTTTCAGAAACGGTAAAGGATAATATTAAAAAATGCAACATAGAAGAAATACACATCTCAGACCACAAAGCAATCTACATACACATAGAAGCTGTAAAAAGGATAAAATGGGGACAGGGTTTTAGGAAACTGAACAACTCATTACTATTAGATGCAGAATACACGGAAACAATAATTAAAAAATTACAACAGCAAAAAATACATGAAACATACGACATAATCAAGGAGTGGGAGATACTAAAGGCGAAAATCAAAAGAGAAACACTAATCACAAGTTCAAAAAGAAAGACAAAGAGAGCAACAGACAAAGAAGAACTAATAAAAATAATAAAAGGAACCAATACAACTAAAACAAAAAGAAGTGGCACAAAAAAGGTACAATGAGATACAATAGTACCCAAAAAAGGGTGCAGAAATAAGAGCACGGAAATTTAGTGAAATATACAACACAGTGAGAGGAATATATAAAAGAGAGGAAACAAGAAAAGGGAAAGAAAGGAATATTGAAATATTAAAGAGGGATGACAACACGTACACCAAAGAAGAAGACATACTCAGAGAAATACAAACATTCTACAAAAACCTATACACTACACAAAAGATAGAAACAAAAAAATAGACAAATATAGCAAAGATATACATTTCACACAAATAGAGCAAAGACATACATTTCACACAAATAGAGCAAAGATATACATTTCACACAAATAGAGCAAAGATATACATTTCACACAAATAGAGCAAAGACATACACTTCACACAAATAGAGCAAAGCGACAAAAACAAATGCGATAGCCCAATAACCATAGAAGAATTAGACACAGCAATAAACCAACTAAACAAAGGGAAATCTCCAAGGTTGGATGGACTCCCAACCGATTTCTACAAAACCTTTAGAATATATTTAGCTCCGATACAAGAAAACCTATACAACAACATATACTTAAGGGGAGAAATGACAAAGGGGATAAGGGAGGGAATAATAACTTTACTATACAAAGGGAAAGGGGACTCAGAACACTTAAAAAATTGGCGACCAATATCTCTACTTAACACAGATTACAAGATCCTAAGCAAAATTCCAACTAATAGAATCAAGAAATGCATGCCCTCAATTGTAAACAATAACCAAAGCTGTGGAGAAGAAGGGAGGAACATTCAAAATAACATTTTAACTATAGAGACAGCGATAAATTATATTAACCATAGAGACAGCGATAAATTATATTAACCATAGAGACAGCGATAAATTATATTAACCATAGAGACAGCGATAGATTATATTAACTATAGAGACAGCGATAAATTATATTAACCATAGAGACAGCGATAAATTATATTAACAATAGAGACAGCGATAAATTATATTAACAATAGAGACAGCGATAAATTATATTAACAATAGAGACAGCGATAAATTATATTAACTATAGAGACAGCGATAAATTATATTAACAATAGAGACAGCGATAAATTATATTAACAATAGAGACAGCGATAAATTATATTAACTATAGAGACAGCGATAAATTATATTAACTATAGAGACAGCTATACACTACACTAATGTAAGGGGAGACAAAGGGGCAATAATACTCTTCGACCAAGAAAAAGCATTTGATAGGATAGAACATAACTATACAGAGGATATTCTAAAAAAATTGGGTAAAAATACTATACACAAACATAACATCTAAATTGCAAGTTAATGGAGCGTACACAAACAGTTTTCATATAGAAAGGTCTGTGAGACAGGGCTGCTCAGTGTCAATGCTACTTTACGTAATAGCTCTAGAAGCGCTTTGCAAAAAAATAAATACAAACAAAAACATAAAAGGAATAAAAATTCCAAACTTAGAAGTAGAACTAAAAATGGTGCAACATGCAGATGACTGCACCAACTTCATCACAGATGAAAATTTGTTCAAACATTTAGAGAACGAATTCATAAACTTTGGAAGAGCATCAGGCTCGTTACTCAATCACGAAAAAACCGAAATTCTACCAATTGGTAACTGGAGGGGGAACCACCCAGGCCTACCGCCACACCTGATTAAAAAACATAAAAACTCTAGGAACTCTCTATGGACAAAACTCAACCTCGGATAACTATCAACAGATTTTAGAAATACTCGAAACAAACATCGCTCTATGGTCTTGTGAAAATCTAAACACCATGGAGAGAATTCAAGTTGCTCAAACTTACATGTATAGCTAAATTGCATATAAAATAAATAACATAGACTTAACAGACAAAATGCATCATGAGATTGACAAAACAATCATAGACTTTGTATGGAAAGGTAAACTCCATTACCTACCAAGGGAATATTTATATAAACAAAAAAAAGACGGAGGGCTGGGCATCCCCCACCTTCGTCACAAGAAAACAACTAATATTTTAAATAGGGCAAGAAATCTAATAGATAAGAAAACACACGTATGGTCCACCTTGTATATGTACTGGTTCAGATATCTTCTAAAGCACAAACCAGACATATACAAAAATAACAAAATCATAAAACTATTCAAGCCACCCGAAGATCTGAAATACATTACAAACACAATCCTTAAATACAGAGATACAGACCAAATATGGACGGAAGAAAAAGACTACAAAATATACATGTTAATTAAAACAACCATACACAACAAAGTCAAATTTAGAGTACAAATAAAGCACCCAAACGTCAACTGGAAACAAGTATGGAAAAATTGGTCTGAAATAAAATCAACACCAAAGCAGAGCATGATGTACAAATTCTTACATGATGTATGGTTTACAGGAGAACTGGCACTCCAAAGAAAGGTCCTAAAGAAAATGCCAAATTGCACAATCTGTAAAACGGGTCCATACATTAAAAATCACGTAATGCTAAAATGTAGATCTCTCCAAACTGAAAGAAACGCTCCGATAAATAACAAAAACTCTTTACATATACGATGAAAAACAATTCCTATACACAGACAACATGGAAAATAAAACTATATATAATCAAGCCCAAGATTTCATAATAAACGCGATGATAAAATGTGGTAGAATAACACCAGTAAATCACAGAATGTGCAAGATAAACCTAATAGGGTATACAAATAAAAAATAGCTCTGTTAATTAAATTAACGTCCTTAGACTTAAGTTCCCTTTTCTTTTTTTTTTTCTTTTTTTTTTGTATATATATATATATATATATATGCGTGTATGTACTATTATTACTATAATCAAAATTGATGTGGACAGACAAGAACTCTTGACACAGAGGCCGGCATACAACAATGCTGATCTCTCAGGAAAACCAAGTACAACCACTGTGGGCGACGAGTTTCAGTATGCCCCCCACTAGGGGGAGGTGCGCCGCAAAGGTTACCTGGAGCTCACTCGCTCACATGTTGGAAAGGCAATCCGCGTCAGGATTTTCTTTTCTCAAATTTCAATATAAACTTAGAAGACATCTGATCAGACAAAAAAGGAAAATTATTTAGGAAGAAAGTTTCAAATTTTAGATAAAGAAGCCACCACATTATAGTGTTGACTTCTTAGAAGTCCGAGTACAACCACTGAGAGCGAACTGAGCTAATGGAAAGCTCACTAGCACCCATGTTGTAAAGGAACCTCACAAATTCATGAACTATGTCAATATATATCAAATGTACCACACACATATGCAAAATGTAAAGATATGGTTCATAAATAGAGACACTTCAATTTTCCAATAGTAGATGGAGGATGGAGGGGCTCCCCAACGTCATACCAGAAAGCTAGAAAATCAGTTCTTAAGGGGTAATCTTTGGAATAGGGGAAAAAACAAATTAAACAACTGAAAAAATGTGAACAGATGTCGAAATACCTAACAAGAACTATGAAAATACAATAAGGGAAAAACACCTTACAAATACCAACGGGAAAATAAGGGACAGAAGGCACAGGGACTCGCAGATATTAAGAAGAACAGGGTATAGATACTGCAGGGCTATGCTACGAGGCTCCCCGGCTGTACATTTTCCGAGGGTAACTTGGAATTTTGACCAAAAAAACTGGGATTTCCGAGGTTTTTCCAAGGTTTTCCTAGGAAAACCTGGGAAACCGTGGACAATACTGATATTTTGTCCAAGGTTTTATAAGCAACCCTTGGACATTATCTCGTAGATTTTTTTAAAAAAAAGTAGGAAATACCTTGGACAAAGCCTTGGACATAAGAACTTAGTTTATTTTTGGCTCGGAAAAACCTAGGAAATTAGAACTTGGTCATTTTTTAGCTCGGACATAGCCCAGAAATGTAGACTTAGAAAATTATTAGCTAGGAGATGGACTTTGTTTGTTTGTATATTCTTTTAACTGTGCACTTAGAGATTTCTGTATATTTAATCAGAACTTTTTTTTACAGTTTATTAAAATGAATGTTTGTCGTTTCCAAAACATCTAACAAGTCTACAATTTGAATTAAAAAATGACTATGAATTATTGTTGATTGCTTGGCATGGGTTTTACAGTGCACCATCTCAGTTCAGGCAATATGGTGCCAAACAGGAACACATATTTTGGTTTCACATATCATTTACATGGAGATAAAAATATGAGATATAGAACCAAAACCTACACACATGCTGGAATCCCAAAGTTAGAGAAATTCTAAGCATTCATACACTTTTAATACTTTTAATCACTTCATACAATCATGTTAGTGTAACACAGTGGTCCCAGTTCTAACACCCTGTAACCACATGGGACAATTGTAAAACTATATTTTCTAACAACTGAATCTAAAGTAAAGTCTACAATGCTTTAAGGGACATACAGCATTTTTCTAGAAATTTGCCTTTGTGTGTAAGTTACAGGAATGATAATTAAAAGTACTGGTATAGAAGGATATTAAATTATCATGGTATTAGTGTACAATTTTTCTGAAAAATTGCATGGCAATGTTTATTTTACACATTAGTTACAAGAATAATAATTATAAATATACAACTGAGTCTGAAAAAATAGCATGGATGATTGGCATGCCCATATGAAATGGAGAGGCAGAAACCACCAGTCATTGAGACGGAAACCACCTGGTTTCCACCTGGAATGGAAATATTCCAGGCAGAATTGAGCAGGAGACATGATTTCAGTAAGATTTCAGTCTGACTTACGCCTCTCATCTGAGACGTAATTCTACATTTTTCCACCTGGCTATGGAGGAAAACACTGCGAGTCATGTTCTGAGACGTCATTTTTTCCTTTGAAATTTGTTCAAGGCGGAAATTTGGGTTTAGAATTAAGGTGAACTGAACTTTGAAATTTGCAGAAGGCGGATATTTTAGACTTGGAATTCACAGGAGGAGGATTTCTGTACAAGTTCATAATAAAGAACTTTTACCAGAGCTAACTGAAAATAAGGGCTTTAATATATGGTTTTCCATTTGCAGAGACCTAACCATGAATATATACTTTGAATTTGTTAAGCAAAATTTAAAATCTGCAGTAATTATAGAATTACAGTGGTGATCATTTTAAATTTGCAAAGTGCACTATAAAAATACAAACTGGAATTTCTTGCATGCAGGACTTTTTTCTTACTATTCTCTTCTAGAGTGTTTCAAACTCTGTCAACCCTATCTGTCAACAAGGCATTTACCGTATTTTGGTGTGTATAACGCACACTTTTTCACCTAATTTTCTTATCTCAAGTCGGGGCTGCGCGTTTTATACAAGAACTAAACAAAAAAAAAAATCCAGGTCGATCTGACGAGAGGATGAAGGCACTAAAGCCGTCTAACTGTGTCACATTCACTCCTTGTGAAATATTAAATCCGTTGCACATTTCATTGTAACTAAATTGTTTACCAGTACTAGCCTTATTAAAGAAATAAACAATGCTTACAAACCTTGATAGTCTTGTTCTTTGATTGCTTATGTTAATAAACTAGTTTTAATTTCACATCACTGTGTAGCGTTTTGTTCTGTGCCTCGACCGGAAATACATGTACATAACGACTGGTAACTTGTTCAAAAGCTGTGCAAAGTGCCGCACTGGAGCGGAACAAATACCACTGTGACAACGTTAATGTATGAAGTCGGAAAACTTTTTTTTTTCTCATTTGGTCTGTGAGCTGGACCTATGCATTTTTACGACGGCATGACTTTGAGGGATTTGATGCAATAGATTGAACTCCATCAACTAGGCGAACCTTTTAAGGGCCCTTTTAAGGACCAACCATAAAATCAAAAAGATATAATTTCAATATTGCCACTTTTTTCATTCACCATCCAAAATGGCCCACTGTTGTTGTACTATGAAAACGGAGCGAAATAGTCATGATTTTAAAATGTTATAATATTACATGCGCGTTATATGGCAGAACTACGTTTTTTACACTCATTCTGGGTCGAATATCGGGGTGCGCGTTATACATCGGTGCACATTATACACACCAAAATACGGTAGGTTTGTAAAAAAAAAGTTGTTAAAAAAATACATTTAAACAGCAGAAGTGTTTCTAAGTAATAAATGCAACATGAATAAGCTAACCAGAGCACTGAAGAAACAGAGTTTGGTAATTATATATCACATAATTTTTGCAAAGTATAAATTTGGATACATTTGTACTCGTATTCTAAATACCTTAAATGAAATATGAAGATTATCTTTTAATTTCCAGTAGTTCAATTTTGTCAAATACTTGATATTATTACCAGATTTATGCTACATTTTTTGATTGTGATAAATTTAAAAACTTTTAATAATAATAATAATAATAATAATAATAATAAAAATAATAAACTCCCTCATTATTCACAAATTACAGAAAAGTAAATGTGTTTGACTTTATTTCCTGTATAGTAAATTTCCATACAATATCAATGAATAAATAATGATTTTCTTTTAATCCCAAAGAAAAAAAATCATCATTATTTATAAAATTTTGTTCTTATTGTCAGTTATCGACAATAGGGTGACGTTATTACCAAATTAAATTCGAACTTTGTTATTGCATTCCATTTTCTGTTGGGACTTTTTTTTTTAATAGACAGCAGAAATTTGCAAATTTTCGCTACATTTAACCAAAGATGGTCATTTCCCCATACCTCTGAAGAGAAAAATGCGGTTAAATATACTCGTGTACGATATCGTGAATATGCCATGGTTCGTGCCTTTAACGTGAATTTTAACGCTTATGTTATAATAATGCAACAAACTATTAAAATCGCCATAGATATTGTTCAACTATATCTACTTAATTTATTCATCGTTGAAAAATGTGTATAAACTCCAAATTCTTGGCGAGCAACCGTTTTTCCGAGCGTGTCAGCATTTTTCTCTTTCCGGAAAATACTTCCATGGTTCGTGCCACTGAATAAAAGCCATGTGATATAAGATTGGAATGTGACAATAAGGCCAAGGTATAGACATTGATCATTTATGCTCTCCTTATATCATTAATATTTGCATCTGATATATATTTCACTTTCAAATGAATATTGACTGCAATAAAACACTTACAAATAATGATGACAACAATATAAAAGAAAAAAATCTGATGCATTTTTTAATTTTGTTTTTTCATATTGCTTTTTGATAAAAATTGTCATATTTAAAGACGTGAATTTTTTTAAAGATTTTTTTTCCTAACGGCTTTTTTCTTCCTTGTATTAAAATATTTGTTACAAATTTCAGAATGCATAGTTTTCATCAAATTCCTGTAGAATCATTTTTCCTAACATGAGATAAGTTCATGTTATATTAACCAAGTTTTTACATTGCCTTTGCCATCTCAAAAATCTCTGTTATGGTTTTCCCACTAACAAAAAGGTAAAGAAAACCAACATGTGAACAGCGGCCCTGATTTGAACAGCTAACACTCAAAGTTGTGGCAGATAATGTCATTAGTTAGACGTTTTCATTGTGTTTTCTTTGATTTTAATTTTAGTAAGCCACCTGCTTTGGGTGATCAGCTATAATTGATCAGTGTATCAGCAACCTACTTTTAGTGGTCAGCTAGTATGTATATATAATGGTGCCACATATGGATGCATTTTCACTCCAAAAAAAATAATAAATGTAGGTTAAGACATCACACTTGTAACATCCTGCATAACCACGGAGTCACAAATGGGTAGACTTAAATTTCATTAAATATGAATAGTCTGAAGAGTTAAATTTTTACATATATAATTGATGAAGTCATTTTTTTTGTAAAGTTTCCATTTATGTAGTCAAGTTACTATTTTAGGATCAACTCTGGAGACGTGTTGAAGGTGCAGATGACTTTGGCAAAGTAGTCCAACTTCTTTTCCGAAAATTATATACTGTTGAGGAAATGCGAGGAAGAAGTTTGACGGGATCAGCGGCAAACAAAAAAGCACCTGCTAGGCCAGCCATAGAGGACCAAACAAAACTACGGGTTATTTATGGTAAGTATTTGTAATTTTTGGATGAACTTGTAAGGCATTGAGCCCAGAAAAGAATATAATCTTGAGTATATTTGTTGTCAGCAATTTAGAATTATGGTCTCAAATTCGAAGAACAGTCCGTTATAGAAATATAGCGTTTTAAGGGTTAATACCTTGTTTCAGAAATAAATGGCATTTTTTTATTCAGAACTAAAGGATTCCAAACACGATTTGTAAATTTAAGGCTGCCAATAACAGTAATGTTGTATGTGTACTATTTGTTTAATTCACCACATTTATATTTTCATCCAATATATATATAATATATACACATATTTTTTTTTTTTACAGAATTGATCCAAAGAGGCGATGATAAACAATAAAATAAGTGAAGTGCTAAAACCATCAAGAAACCAGGATTGAATTGATGAATTTTTTAAACTAAAATAGACAATTTGGCATTAAAGGAACATTATGGGCATTCTGGATATTTGGACCTTGTTTAAAATTTCATTTGTATGTGTTGAACAACATTAAAAAATAAAATGTATTCTTATATTATGTAACAATATTTTCTTATATTATGTAACAATATTTGCTTCATAATTCTTGATCTGATGTTTTATGCCAGGGGGTGTCCTAGGAAACCTCGGACGATATGTCAGAGGAATCCTTGGACGAAATGTTCAAGGAATCCTTGGATGATATGTCCAAGGAATCCTCGGATGATATGTCCAAGGAATCCTCAGAATGCTTGGAAACCATGGACATGTCTGAGGACAATATCATTGGACGTCTGAGGATTCCGAGGAAACCTCAGAGTATTGGTTACAGAAAAACCTTGGAAGTCCAAGGTCAAGCTCGGACACCCTAGAATAAAAAACCTTGGACATTGGTATAAAAAAAAAAATGTCCTTCAACTGTTACCTTGGAAAGTCAGTAAACCAATACTCCATGGTTTTTCCTAGGAACAGTTGTCCAAGGTTTCCTTGTAAACCTCGGAACATGTACAGCCGGGTCACGCGAAGTAGACAGGCCTGCAGAGGAGCCCAAGAAAACCTCTATCTGTGACAAATAGACACACAAAACATAACAAACACAAATGACTTTCCCGACAACAGCAAACAAATGAAACAAAATACATCTTTCTATCTTTTACAGTAAAACCTGTCATGAGAGACCGCCCCTTCTGCCAGCAAAAAGCGGTCTCTCAAGACAGGTGGTCTCTCACAACAGGTTTGAACAAAAAGACCAGTTTCCTAGGTCGAAATTCAGCACTGTTTAAGAGGGAAAAATAAGCACAATCATGTGCATTTATTGTATTCTTTGTTCATAGTTATTGTTAAAATATTGCATGCATTAATCTGAAAATAATTTTAAATAGTAATAAAGATATACATCTATCATTAAACATGAATCACATTTATATTTGAAGATCACACTTACATGTACTAGTATTAGCATACAAGTTCGTTTCTAATTGACTCCTTGTCTTTTATAACACCCTAAATTTGAGTTTTACCGACGTTTCAAGTGGCTGCCATGTTGCAAACGGTCTCTCATTTTTCACTTCTTTCAATTACATTAATTCTTTCCTCCAATGTTAGAATTTTTTCTTTTTCATTGGAGGTTCTGCCATTGTTATTAAAGTGCTAGGTGTTAATATTATAAGGGATCAATTGTAATAACGACTGTAGCGGTTTTGATCAGGCTTTGGGGAAATATGGAATACATATACAATGTATATGTACCAATGAATGAAATAAAAAGACACAATTAATTTATCCAGAAACAGAATAAATTTATTTAGAGACAAAAGTCAAAGACTTTATTCACCGACGATACGAAGGGATTAACTCTATAAACAGGGGGTGTAACCGACTGCACTAAGGTGAGCAGATGACGGTTTGGTGTGTGGACTGTAATCTCTGTAACATCAAAAACACCCCAACAAACGACACAAGCCTTTCACAATGACAATCGAATCCGGAAAACGATTCTCACCTACCGGTATTAAAGACAAAGACCTCATTCACCCCAGGCATTACGGATTAACTCCAAAGAAAAATTATGTATGCGACCGCTATATTGACTTTGGCACTACAATGGCAGTTAGTGACATGTACTTTAGTCTGGTTTACAGTCTAGAACAAAGGAAACTACAAGCATAACCTGCAAAAGTTACAAAACCGGTAGCCAGTCTAATTTGTTTTTATAATTTTTGTTGTTGTTAGAACAGTCTTTACTTTGGAAGAAGTCGTTGTTACAAAGGATAAACAGCAGTGTTTGTCTCAGTTCTCGCGATCATAGCAGTATTATTTTAGAACAAGCTACCATACACAATTTCACGGGAAATCCTATGGATCATACTTTTGTCTCGCAGAAATAGCTCAGGTCTTTCCGAATGAGCAATTGGCATGCGCTCTAGTCTGGTTTACAATCTATAACATATGACACTACATGCATGACCTGTACAATTCAAGAAACCAGCCAGCCTAATTTGTTTTAAAGTTTTTGATTTTGTTTTTAACGTCTTTGCTTCTTAAGCGATCGTGGTTACAAAGAGTTAAATAAAGGTCAGTTGTGTTTATCTCTGTTTTTGTGATGCGGTCGTTCATAGCAGTGTCGAAATGCATATTTTGCCAAGAAATTGCGGTCGCTGGTCGCGTTCTGCAGGTGGTCGCTCATGACAGTGCGTTTATATAATAAAATCGATCCGTGCATTACGATTGTGGTCGCTCATGACAGGTGGTCGCTCATAGCAGAGGTCGCTCATGACCGGTTTTACTGTACTATATTTTCTTTCCACTCTATAAACAAATAAAACATTAGAAAGCCACATCTATAAACAAAAACAAACTAAAGAGAGATGTTTTCTTTTACGTCAGCGTGAAGAAAATTTTCAATCCGCTATGGATGTATGCGTGTATATACGAATGTATATGCTTGCATGTAAATACATGCATATGTATGCATGAGTACGTACAAGCTCTTTTATAATATTTTTTATTTTAACTTGACCTGTAAGGCCCAAGGGTCTAAAAAACACTTTTTCGAAATTTAATGTACATTTCCTGATGTGGTGCCTTCTATAGTCACCGACAAGCAGCCTGTAGAAGTTTTACATGAGAGAATGAGGAACCAGAGATAAAATACAACAGAAAAACCAAGCGTTTCCTCTACCAGAAAAATGGACACCATCGCTGCACAAGAAACTAGATCTAAAACCAGCATGGTGGCTGAAAAAAAACACAAGAATTTGATTGCAGAATACCTGACAATAAATTATTTATATGGCAAATAAGCCGCATATAATGCCGACGGGGCACATAGCGAGGGTGAACACGTGGTAGAAATGATCCCACAAACACCCTCCGCACCCCTCGGCGAAGCAAACTTTCACACAAGTGCAAGATAGTGCCCACTATCTCGTCCGGAGACAACTTCCCTGACATCATTCTCCCCAATTTGGAGATAGACCAAGTCGGGAATAACAACCCAGGACAAAGAAAAGTGAAATAATTGATGGACACGGGCTCCCGGTAGCCCATGGAAAGTCACCTCCAAAATAGGACGCCCATGCCTCATAAAAACTCATACAAACTGGCTTAACCTAGTGACGAGACTATGTCCACACACATAGAACAGCATCGTGAAAGTGAGGAAAATCACAGGAAACGGTGCTTTATATAGTCACAGGAAGTGTCCTCCTTCAACCATGCGCCTTAGCACAAATTAAAAATTAAATGTATAAGACAAGACATAAAAAGAAATCAAGGTAACTCTCCGTGTACCTGCAAAAGAGAGACAGCTCTCCAAACAGAGAGGGAGATAAAACCAACAAGAAACGCAGAGCATACATACACAAAACAACAGTACTTTTTTTTTATTTTTTTTTTTATTTTTTTGTTTGTATGTATGAGAACTGCATCATAACCAAAGAAGAACTGACCCAACCTAAAAGAAAAAATTCCAACAAGCCGAACTCAGGAAGAAGACACCAGATATAACAACAACAACAATTTTTACTGCTTTTATCGCTTTCTCTTATATAAAAGTAAATAACTCAAACGATTTGACCTCTATATGCTGTCCATACACGAAAATAATATATAGCACAACAAACAAAAATATAGCACCAACACACAGCATACACCGGACAAATAGAGTCCCTAGCAAAGACTCACAAAAAAGGGATACATGGAATGGAAACCAGCCACAAGGTGTAATGCCTGAGGAGGGGAGTACAGACCATAAAATAAATGAAAATATACTTTAGACCTAGTAGAACGAATGGGGACCAGAGAACGGAACCTAAAAAAGTACGCTCCATCCAAAACAAAATAACATCAAGAGAAACTCAAATCAAAAATATATCTAAATAAATGTTTTCCAAAATTCTATTTATTTTGAAAATACCCACAACAACAGACCTTCAGGGGATACATACAGATATAAAAACCCTTTTATAATCTTTAGAACCATAGGGGTCGCCTTAAAGGCTTTCTAGCTTTTAAAACTAGAGGTCCGAGAGGTGTCCACAAATAAAAAAGATGTACACGTTTTGCCTGTTTACTGCACCATTTATTTCATTGTCATAGTCAAAGTAAATTTACACAATTCTGCTTACAGTCGCATAAGCTTAATGAATTTTTCTTACATTGACATTTTCATAATTCTTATTCCTTTACTTTTGTGTTTTTGCTCTACTTATGCAATCCCTTATTACAATACCTATTATTCTGCTTGGTCTCAGAGTGTAGATCAGCACAAACAACTTACACATCACCTCATGCCCCAGGGTGTTCTTCCAATCCAGACACACAACATTTTGTGCTGCATAAGCTCAGCTCACCCACCCATTTTTCTTAATCTGCTTTAACCATATTTTGATTTATCCTACATTTTGCACATTACTAATTTAGCCTTTGATGTGTGATATTTTGAAGCGCATGCCTCTTTGCTTATATATTTACACGCACGTTATTACAGTACTAGCTTTAATCTAGTACTAAATCACTGAAACCATTTACCAGAATTTGCAGCATTCTTCTGCAACCACCCCGCTGTATTGTATCTTGTATATCACTATCAAAATAGTAGCATACTTCCTAAAAACTAACACATCATCTCTTCCCCCACAAAATGGAGGGAAGAAAACTAGAACAATACTTCCGCACGGAATTAGTCACAATAGGTGAGGACAAGGTCCTGTTGGTACACCGGCCAAAAGGGTGCCAACTATTGGAATCCGAGGATTCAAATGCTGATCCTATTAGGACAGCCGACATCTTAATCAGCTTAGTAGCAAAGGGAATAGACACCAAACAAATACTAGCCATCCAGAATGGAGGCTATCGAAAGCATTGCATCTATGTAAAGGGAGAAACTCAGATTATCCCAAATGGATCCCCAAGTATACTGGGGAAGAAATTCAGTGTCAAAGAGACCCCCCCCCCCAATCCAGAGAGCGGTGGAGAAAAAAACAATAGACATACACGTCTCTGGTCTTCCGGTCGAGATACCGACGAAAGAAATAACTAAATTTCAGATGAAATTAAAAATAAAATCAACCAAACAGAGGGACACCACAATGATCCTGTCAATACCCACAGACCTAGCCAAAAATGTTCCCACCTTCTTTTACTTCATGGGTTTTTTTTACTCAAAACATGGTATAGGGGGTGCATTAACCATAGAATATGCTCCCGATACCCGGAAACTGGACATGCCCCGAGGGATTGTCCAAATCAAATTCCCTGGCAGCGAGAACAGGGTAAAGCCACGGCAACATATGCTTAAAAGGTGGCAGAAACAAATAATCAGAATATGGACCCAGATCCAGATCTAGCTTCTCAGGAAACTTATAATATAGAAGCCCAAATCACCCCACACGGGGCGATATGGATACCGGAAATACCATCAACAGGGGGCCTAGAGATGGAGTGGGAAAATTTCCACTCCAAAACTCAGGATAATTACATCCAGGTAGAACGAAAGAGAGGGAAAAAGATTAAAAAAGACGCCCAAAAAAAGAGGCAAAAAGAGAACAAAAACAGGACTCAAAAACTTCCACCCACGCAAACCCTTACTTCCTCCTCCAAGATCTGGAGTTAGAAGACTCAGAAGAGTCCGAGGAAGAATCAGAAACACCACAAAAGTGACGAGGAGGCTGCAAAAAGCAACCCCATTGAAAATGGAACGGAGGAAGAGGCCATACAAATGGCCTCGACCCCGATCCCGTCACAAAAAATAAAGAGGCTAACAAACGAGACATCCTCTGCAGAATGGCCCTCACAGGAGGAGGAAATCCCACCTCCCGTAGACAAAAGCAAATTCGTTGCCAAGACAGTAGCCAACTGGGAAGCCCAGAAAATAAAGATTACATTATCAGAGTATAAAAACAGAAATGCAACACCTGCAGAGACAAGAGCAATACCCACAACAACAACCAAGCCACCCATTCAAATAGACTTAACTACCAAGGACACAAACACAACAAAAGAAAACAAAGAAAACGCAAAAAGCAAAGAAACAGAGTTAAACATCACAGTCGAATACGGTAAAGAATAACAAAATAATACACCACACAACCTCAATAGAATAACCTTCAGAAAACCAAAAGACTCCCTTAAAAACCAATATGGACCAAAACCTAAAAATCTTATCAATCAACATAAACGGCCTAAACACAGACAAATTGGAAAAACTATACAATGCAACACGATAATACGACATAATAATGATACAGGAAACTCATAACCTAAATAAAGAACTACAACACCAGATTGAAAAAAAATTTAACACAACTGTAGAAATAAATAACAACATAAACGAACAAAGCGCAGGAGTAGCCTGCATAATTAGAAATATATCCAATAAATTCACATGGGAGAAAATAGAAACCAAAGAATCCTTCAAAGGAAGATTAATCCACATAAAAATAAAAGAATGGCACATACTAAATGTATATGTGCTGGCACAATACAACACAAACAAGATAAATTCATGGAAAATCTTACAAACTATATTCTAAATATTCACACTGACAAAATCATAATTGTAGGCAATTTTAACTGGATAGAATCGGAAATAGATAGGACCACTGCCTTATCCAGAAAAGACACTTTACTACTTTCAATCACCATGGACTTTATAAACAGAAACAAACTAATAGATGCTTACAGAATACAAAACTTAATATGCAGAGACTTTACTTTTAGATATTGCGAAAACCAGGGAAGCAGATTGGATAGATTTTATGTATCAGAAAAGGGAAAAGATAATATAAAAAAATGCAACATAGAAGACATACACATTTTGGACCATAAAGCAGTAACCTTACACATAGAGGCCATAAAAAATACAAAATGGGGTCAAGGACTCTGGAAATTAAACAACTCATAACTAAAACACTACACCAATACGATATATACGAAACATATAACATAATTAAAGAGTAGGAAATACTGAAAGAAAACATCAACAAAAAAAACAAAATTCATATGTACAAAAAGAAGGATAGAGAGAGAAATAGAAAAGGATGAACTAATAAAGAAAATAAAGGGAACAAACACATCTAAAACAGAGAAAGAAAAGGCACAAAAAAGATACGAGCTGCAGAACTACAAAAAGAAGGTTGCAGACATAAGAGAAGGAAAATACAGTCAGATATACAATACAGCGAGAGGTATATACAAATGAGAAGAAACAAGAAAAGGAAAGAAAAAAACATAGACACAATTAAGAAAGATGATAATGTATACAACAAAAAAGAGGATATACTTAGAGAAATACAAACATTCTACAAAAATCTATACACCACACAAAAGATAGAAACAAAAGAAATACAACAATACACCAAAGATATAACATTTACACCAATAGACCAAAGTGGCCTGCAGAGGAAGCTAAGAAAACTGGATGTATGATACATGGACAGACAATACAAAGATATATATATATATATCAGTTTACATCAAAACAACATATTAACAAAATATTTTCCCCAACATTAACATGCAAAGCTGAACATAAACACAACTTTTCTTTCACCACAAACTTGCAACTGAAGTTTTCAATCATGCCCGCATGTTTAAAAATTTCAATCCGAATCAATTAATATAAAACCAATCTTGCAAAAAGAATGCTTGTTTTCAATATGTCCATGTGGATGAAATCTTCAATCTGATTTCTTAAATGCTGCAAAAGATAATTATCCCTTCTTTCAAGTCCCAAAACATATGGGTCTCATTTGGGACACCTACATTTTTTAGAGTACGGCATTCTTTTTTTTTTTGGGTGGATTAAATTTTTTATTTTTTTTATATATTATTTTTTTTAAGCCAAGGGAGGACAAGGTAAATAATACGGAAAAATACAAATAAAAGGAGTGACTTAAACTTTCGGAGGGGGAGAGACATAAAGTCCACACTCTCCCCCCAAGAAAGGGGGGGGGAGGGTAACACTAGTCCAGAAACGCATATCATGCAAACATACAGCAAGAAAACATCTGTCTTTTTCTAGTATTTGTCATTTTAATTTTTGGCTAAGCAGAAATAAGCATCCTTTTGATTCAATAACAATAAATCGAGAAACCAATATAAACAACAAAAGAAGAGCAGAATACAGCAACCAAGATGGATGAGACACAAAAATGCAAAACAAATCCAGAGATGGAGGATCAATCTGGAGATACACACATAAAAGTATTTATTTTTCTTGGTTTTATAAAACAAACAAAAACTCAAGAAGATTTGACCTATCAATGCTGTCCTAACAAAAAGACAAGATTATAGCACAACATGACACAATGTAGCACTTACACAACATATAGCATATGTTGGACAAAAAGAATCCCTGGCAAGCATCACATAAATAGGGATACATGGCATGGAAACCAGCCACAAGGTGTCATGCCTGATGAGGGAAGTACATGCCATAATAAACTATCTCTTTAGACTAACGGGGCAGAACAAATGGGGACATGGAAACGGGAATCTAAACAAGTATGCCTCACCCAAAAACAGCATCATGAACCCTAATCAAAAACGAATGATCTAAATTTTTTCACAATAACTCATTAAGAGTTTTTTATAACCTACAACAATAGACCTTCGGGGGACACATACAGATATAACCCTTAACTTTTGAAACAAAATGGGGGTCACCTTAAAGGCCTCATAGCTTATATAGCTAGAGGTCCAAGAGGTGTCCACAAATAAAACGGAAAATAGAAGTCTGAGACACAGACAGACAGGCAGAAGTGGAAGGTGTGCATACATACATATTACACGTATTCTACATACCAAAATTACACAAACACTTTAATTATGATATTTACCCAAACCCAAATGGGCTTCCTTCTTAAAAGGTGGTTCAAAGGATGTGTACACTTTAGAAAGTGCTTGAGATGTCAGCAGACTGGGCATATCCCTAGGGAATGCCCAGATCTGCAACCAAGAAGAAACTAGAATACCTACGCTGCAAAGGCAGCACAAAATGTAGAGACATTAGAATTAGAGCTAGACCCAGAACAAGAACTGGGTCATGAATCTAACATTGATACCCAAGAAACATCGCTCACAAAAAAAAATAGTGTCCTTGCTGGGTCTGATGGTTTTCGGTCTAAACGGAAAATTACTCGTGCCAAGAAGTCTCGTGAGAGAAGTGATAATATGCCATCTAATTCGCATACTGAGGAATTGCATTAGCCAGCAAATATTCCAAGAGAATATCCGGTGGAATCAAAGCAGCCAAGAAACATTCAAAATTGATATACAAACACGTCAGCTCGAGACTTCGTGGCAAAATCATTTAAGAAAACAAATGTAAACCAAAACATTGCTGTATCAGAACCATCTCGTATTCACATGCGGAAACTACCATCAAGGTTTGAAAACTACAATTTCCCTTGGTACAAAGAACTGTAAACTAACTTTTGGAATAGAACTGTGCCAAAGACATAATACAGTATTAATGACTTTAATATGAAGGGGCGTTTTTTTGGTTCACATTAATGGGTACATGGATAGAGAAATTAATTTTAAAAATGTTGCAAAAGTATAGGTCAGACTCGTTCAGTAAAGCAGGTAAAGTCTTTTAAAAAAAAAAAGGAGAGAAGGGAATGTACTATTAGCAATGTGCCAATAATGATTACTCCCTAGTATTTATCACTCTAACATTAAGCATAACCCCCTCATCATTTAGTAACATGTTTACTTTCGTGTAAGCATGCAGTGTAGTTGATTCTGGACTATGAGCACTACAAAAAGACCATTTCTTTTTTTTAACTGTGGAGTACTGAAACCATCTTGGATATTCTTGAAAAATATTTGTCAGGAACTTCCAAATTTGAAAAAAAAGGACTTTTTTATGTTCAACATCTTCACAAGATACCTGTAATACAAAATTCTTTATTATGGTCTTTAACCTGGCATCATGGATAGAAGATCACTGAACCGGTCTCAAACAACATCAAAAAAGAGTCCATTAAAGGAACTGACGCTCTACTGTACGAAAAAAAATTCAAGAATTCAAGAAAAGACAATTTCTTCTTTCTAACTGCTGAGAGTTTAAACTCTGTAATATTTTTGAGCAATAACAGTAAGTTCAAATGAGCTGCTGTGGTGGCCAAACTGGATTTAAGATCAGCACCATTTGCATTGACAACAAACAAGACATATTACAATTTTTTTTGCTGACAACTCCATGCAAGTATGACCGTCTATTCAGAAATAATAATAAGATTTTCAAGATGGCTGCCAAGGTGGCCATATTGAATATCAGATCAGCACCACTATCATTTTGGACCAATAAGACGTCACAGAAGTCTTTTGGTGAAAACCCAACGTCGATGTGACCATCCATCTAGGAGTAGTTATAACAAGCTTTTCAAGATGGCCCCTGTGGTGGTTATATTGGAGGTCTGTTTCAAACTTTTTATTTCAGACCAACTAGATATCACAAGAAGTCTTCTGGTGAAAACCCAATGCTGACAGGACTTGTACTTCAGGAGGAGTAGCAATAACAAGATTTTATGGATGGCTGATGTAGTGGGCATACTGGATGTCAGATCGGCACCATTTTCATATAGGACCCAGTCAACATTGAAAGAAATCTTTCAGTGAAAACCTCATGTTCAAGTACATCTTGTTGTTGTTGTTGTGGGTTAGGGCCCCTCAAGTACATCTTGTTGTTGTTGTGAGTTAGGGCCCCTCAAGTACATCTTGTTGTTGTGGGTTAGGGCCCCTCAAGTACATCTTCTTGTTGTTGTTGTGGGTTAGGGCCCCTCAAGTACATCTAAATCCCCAAGTAAAAAATAAATATCTGACAAGAGTCTCCTAAGCAAAATGGAAAAGTGAAGGTTCAAGCAATTTCAAATTAACATCTGTCAAGAGAGGAAACACGACGAGTAAATACACCAACCTCAACAGGCGATCCTTGTCACCTTGTAAATTCCCAATTGTTGTATGCAACAGATACATGAAGGAAAATGGACTGATTGTGGCAAACCATTTTTTTTTTACAATGTAAAATGTGTAGAAAATCTGGTATTTACTTAGGTTTTGTTGTTTAGTACTATTGTATGGGAAAATTTTTCACTTTCTTTCCCACATTTGATGACAATTCCTATGCACAGGATGTAACCATATTTGCAAGCTCCTCACCTGTGAATGCAGCAACGGTGTGTACCATAACATTGCATATTATACAAGTTTTATCAGCGAGTTGAAAGTGATTTGAAGGTTTGGTAGATATTTGTAAGTTTGGAGACAATTTAGATGCAATTTGATTCCATATTAAAAAGTCCTGTATATACTCGCATACAAGCCAATACCAACTGCATAGACCCAGATCTGCCGTCACATTATACACCGGCAGATCAGGGTCTACGTTGTTTGCATTTGGTCCTGGCTTATATGCAAGTATTAACAGTCTGGGGAGTATGTCTGAAAACGCTGATTAAAATCTTAGTTTACTTAATGAATCGGTAATAGTTATCTTGCCATAATTAAAGTCATTATGTTCCCAAAGTAGGTTGCACAAAATTGACAGCCCGATAAACGGAGATGTAATGATTCATTCATGCACATTGGTTTCACAATGTTTCATCTCACCAATACATACCTGGTCTGTAGTCGGTAATTTCTTATCATAATGCAATACATCACAACTGAAGTGATGTATCTATATAAATTGGGCAATACTGCACATCATATTGATATTAATTATACAACATCGTGCATCATATTACTATAAATCTTATTATATTGTACATAATACCGATACAAATCAAAAGTTGTGCATCACTATACTGTCAGAAATAAGAAATGTTAATTACCGTACATACTCGCGCATAAGCCAATACCAAGTGCAAACTGCATAAACCCAGATCTGCCGTCGCATAATGCGACGGCAGATCTGGGTCTATGCAGTTTGTAAGGACTAATCAGTAGAACAAATAACATAGACCCTTATACCAGCGCATTATGCGACGGCAGATCAGGGTCTATGTTGTTTGCATTTGGACCTGACATTATATGCGAGTATATATAGTACATGCAAAAAAATTAATTTGTCTCCTCTTTCCTATGAACAGCAATTGACCTATTATCAGAGTAAAGATTAACAGCAAGATAAAATTATCCAATGAGGTACAATATGGCCTGCTCTCTGAAGAAATTTCCACTAGTCGTAGTACCCAAGATGTCTGCCTTGAATGTGTAAACTCCACAATTTGCTGCATTATAATACATACCACAAGTTCAATATTACAACAATGATTTGGAAGACCAATTTATTGGCAATAAATCAAATGTGACCTAGTGATGTCACAACTATACTCATCATGGCAACTTCACAGCCAAGACTACTGACATGAATGTCTGAGCTTAATATGCTATTTCTTTATAACGGCTCAGTGAATATGAACAAGATATTGGTACATGTTTCCGTTCACTTAGTATATTCATTCAAGGCACATATGAAAATTAGCTTTTCCTAGCAGTAGGTATCTAAACAAGGCTCAATGCCATTTGAAAGTTCAATAATTGTTATAAAAGTCTATTCCACTTGGAATTTATAGCTAATTGTAATTTAACACACATCTCTCTCTCTCTCTCTCCTTTTCTTGTAAGATTTTTGCTTTTTCTGGAACCAAACTATGGAATTCCCTTCCACTCTATAAAAGGTCAGTTGACACATGCAACAGTTTCGAGATGCGTCTTAGTCAACATCTTGAGAAACCATCAATTCAGTGTTACTCTAAAATGATGTACTTTCATGAACTTGCCTGCAAATGCCCTGTACTTATTTTATTGCAGCAGATCAGTTATCTAAGTTAATAACTTGGCTGTCTAAAGACAATCCAACTTGCACAAATTGTACATCACATACATGTAATTGTAGAAGGCCTCGTGGAAAGATTTTTTTTTTCTTTAAATAAAGTCATTATTATTATTATTATTATAATTACATACACTACTGGGTCAATCTGTCTGATGAAATGAACACATCTTACAAATACAGACTGTATCCGAGATCCAAACCTGGTACTGCTTGCAATAGCTTTCTCTTTAAATAAACAGTTCAGTAACTTTTCTCGTTGCTCCCAATGTGGAAAATTATGACAGCATGTTCCATGCATCTCTGAAAAAGAAAGAGGTACATGTTACATATGCAAATATTGTAAAGTAATGATACGGAGTACAATTTGGAAGAAATTTAACGTACGAAATCAGCATTGTACAATATTTGGAAATACAGTACACTTGAAAGCTGCAGTATTTTCCCTCTCAAAATTATTGTAAATCGTATATATAAAGGAATAGCATGATCCTGTCTCTCCATATGAAGACAAATGTAAATTTTATGGACAAAATGTTCACTAGAGTCAACAACCAGAATGTAATTGATGGTTACATTGGTATTTTTGACACGGATATTGATGATGATGAAGACTAATGGTTTTCAAGCTAGGTGAACATTTTGTAAACTTCACTGCTCATAAAGTCCACCCATATACTGAGGTTTGATGTATGCATTGCATAATATGAAATTTTACTACATTCCTGGAAATGGACCAAAATAAAGCCCAACAAAACTTATTATAGAATACAAATACTGAAACAAAATGAATAGCTTTGTTGACTTTCCAGTAAGGGTCTATTATTCTTGCTCTCCAATTCTCATGTAAATTTCATAAAATTGAAATCACCTCTCACATTGTTGATAGATTTTTATTATTTTGTAACCATCTTAAATGGCTTAATATTCCTCACGTTTCATACACTTACATATAGAAGGTACAATGAATATTGCTGATAGAAAAATTGCACTGAAGGCAAGTTATAAAAAAAAAATGTAAAGCATATTTTATTTAGTTTACTTATCTTTACTTTCAACTGAATTTTTTAAATCTGAAAATTTTTAAGGAAACAATATGACATTAAAGAAAATGTTATGCTTTTTAAAATGGTAGATATATATCTGAAAAACTTGTCCAGTAAAGCCAGATTGACCAACATCACTGCATTCTCTCATTTCGATACGCCAATGACTGAAAAAATGTTCAGTTCTACACAACTGCCTGGCTGATTGGGCTTTGGTCTGAAAAGGGTTAATCTCTGCAATAAATACAAACTTTATCAGCATTATATGCTTTGCATTAGTTGTTAGAGAATCCGACTACAACACAGTTTTCTACAATTTCCTTGTCAGCTAAAATAACAGTCCACCTTTCAGGTCATGGTTATGTCCAGTTGACAATGAAATTGTAGCAAACCATGCTCTAGTCTGACTCGACAATGATTGATTCGAAGTATATAATGCTAGAAAAGTGAATATTTATTGCAGAAATGAATCGATCCATGACCTGAGCACCCGAGATCATTATCAGTTTTTCCTGTTGTGAGCCTTCCATACTGGGATTTGAATTCCTAATACTAGAGTAACCATTCCCCTCTGGAAGCAATTTTTTTTTTGTACATAGGAGTCTACATGTTTTATCTCCCTATACACTACGGTGTTTTCATGGAAGATTTCATAATTTCTTTTTTACATTTTCTATCAACGATCATGGAGCATGTCCTCTTCGTGCCCAAGCCAATCAAAATCTGCAAGACATTTCTGTCAGCTAATGAAAGTCAACTACATTGATTGCCCTATGCTTATTTGGCAAGGAGTGCACTCTACTCGGCAAGTTTGGGATGCATTCAATTCTGTCTAAAATCAACTGTAACAATCTTTTATATTTAAATGGGCATCATGGAGGGAACATTCTTGTGCCAAAGATGAAAAATAATGGTTATTGGCACAAAGGCACAGCTTATAATGAACCCTGCTCTTCCTAGGCCTTATGTTTTTACATACCATCTCTTTAGGCCTTATGTTTTTACATACCATCTCTTTATGTTTTCCAAATATTGTACTATATACAGCATGAATGGAATACAAAGCAGACTGGAAGTCGGATTCATGCTAGCAAGAATTTCAAGATATGGGGAAACACCATAAATAATTCCAATCTGGATGTGCAATACAAAAATATAAATTGAACATCCAAATGGAATGTAAGATCAATCCTGCAAAACTGAATGGGTATGTAATGAAACAACCAAGTGTTTTACTCATGACTTACAGGACAGCATTGAAAATTTATCATTTGCTAATGCAAGTATCAGATCCAATATTTAATGCACGAGTATGCGAGGCTAAATTCAATCAAAGCTAGAGTGTCCAACATCTTCACCTGTGGTAAAACTAGTATGCCCAGTGACAGAAGGCCAGAGTCCTGGATATCCATGTCAAGTCCTGCCCAGTGACAGAAGGCCAGAGTCCTGGATATCCATGTCAAGTCCTGCCCAGTGACAGAAGGCCAGAGTCCTGGATATCCATGTCAAGTCCATACTGGTAGGAAAAACTGCAACTAAAACTTTACCATCAGTGTTAATGATGCAGAAACTGCCATATCACTAACATGGGATGAAGAGAAATAGTCTTCTGAAATCTTACCTGTGCAATTCTGCATGCTCTGGACATCAGTGTCACCTGCCCAATTTATAGATCATCCAGCAATCAAGGCTTTAATTCTTAAGCATCCAATCCTCTTGGCAGACAGAATTCCTGGTGGCCAAATCAGGCACATGGTCTGCTTGTTAATGTTGCTATGAAATTACATTTCATCCATCTACCGTTTTAGAAGGTTGCCCCAGCACAAAATTGCTCCCAAAGGTTTGTTTCCATTTATGATGGCCGAGTAGCACTTTTCAAGTCCCTGAAAAAAACCAAAAGACTGTAACAGTTTTTCAACTGCCTTCTTTTTACCAGCTGCATCATAATATCAGTGAGTGTGGGTATATAAAGTCCTACAGAGTATAGGAACATAGGTTCACTGGAGCTAGGTATTACCAGCCATTTTGAATTGTGATACAAACAAAAAATTCCCTCGATATGATACGCATCCCAATGGTATCACGTACATAAATAAACTGAAAAGATACGAGTCGGCCCATGTTTGCAAAGAAACATCTCTTTTTTAAACTGCACAAATCCATTACAGAATATGCTAAATTCCCACAAAGAAAACATGCATTTTTATTTGTGCCTTTCTATCAAATGGTCAGTAAACATTGATTAAATACACTAAAATCTTAAAACATGTATTATCATAATCTGCAAATAGACACGCTTGGTGTGTGACAATAAACGAGGGTGCCTCTATTCAAAACTCCCAATATATCTTGTTCTCTTTCAGTGCACTTTACATGTACTTTACAATCACTAGTTCTTGACATGGTCCACTCAAGACAAAACAAGAGTCCCTCAAAGGGACTTATGCTCTACTGTGCAAAAAGAAAATCTAGGAATTTAAGATCGGGCCATTTCTTCCTTGTAACTTCCAAGTGTTGAAAGCATCTCTGATATTCCCAAGTAATAAGATTTTCATTGTAGCTACTATGGCAGCCATATTGGATGCAAGATAGGCACCATTTTAATTTAGGACCATTGGACATTATTAGAAGACTTCTTGTGAAAGCCCTATATTTTACTTGACTCCTTCAAGAGAATCAGTGACAAGATTTCAATATGCTCATTGTGGCAGCCATATCTGAGGTAAGATTGGCACCAATTTCATTTGGGACAACCAGATATCATAATTACTGGTAGTCTTCTGGTGAAAACCCCACATCAATATGACATTCGATTTATGAGTAGCAATATCAAGATTTTCAAGATGGCTGCCAAGGTGGCCATACTGGATGTCTAATTAACACCATTTCCATTTAGTACCAACAAGACACCACAAGTCTTCTAGTGAAAATGCACTGCCAATATGACTTTCCATTTAGAAGGAGTAACGACAAGGTTTTCAAGACTGCCACTGTGGTGGCCATATTGGATACAAGATCTGCACAATTTTCATTTAAGACCAACTAAACAGCACAAGAAATCTTCCAGTGAGAACACCATGCTGATATCACTTCCCATTCAGGAGTAGCAATAACAAGATATTCAAGCTGGCTGCTGTGGTGGCCATCTTGTTAGTCAAATAGGCACCATTTTCATTTAGGACCAATTAGGCATCATGTCTTTTAACAAAATCCCCGCGTTCATATGACCGTCCATTCAGAAGGAGTAGCAATAAGCAGCACCATTTTCATTCAGGACTAAGTAGACCTTTGGATGAATGTGCGTGTACATTTTCATAGCAATCCTCTCAAGTAGATTAGGAGGAGAAGCGACAAGAAAGTTGTGTTCATAGATGGATGGATGATGGACAAGCCATCCCTCAAGTTCTCTGGTTTATAACTAGTAGAGCTATAAATAGCATGGATTTAACATTGCACTCGCCAATGATGACAGATGTGCCTCTGGAGCAAGGTATGATTTGAAATTTTAAGTTATGAAGGGTTTAACCAATTCTCTGCTAAATTGTAGTTGTGCAAGATAAATTTTTTTGGAGATCAAAGGTCAGGTATGATCCATAATGAACAAGATGTTGAATATTACAGCAACAAACCACAGTTTAATGACAGCAAGACAAAATGTTGGGAAAAATAACATTCAAATACTTGCAAGTTGTAACAGAAACAATATCACTACCCGATTTTAAAAAAATTTCACTTGCAGTTCAAAGTCGCAGATTTCAATAACAGTTCAAAGTATGCAAGCTATTAAATGCAGCCTTTGAATGCCCTGTCACCTTTAACGATCCAAACTTATTTCACACAAACAGGCAAATCATAAATGATGCACCTATCCTGGTAAAAATATGGACTATTTCACTTTGAATTGTCAGTTTTAACTGTAATCGATGTTTACAGCAGAGATGTTTCCTAGCTTTGTCATCAAATCCAGACTTTTTAATGTGGTGCAGCAGGCGAGTGTGGTTGGAAATGGTCCTTCCTGTGCCATCTATTCCTACATTTTTACAGAACTTTCGTCTTGGAAGATCTCCATCTCAGAAGTCACAGCAGCACTAAACCTAGGGTATTTGAATTTTTCACAAGCTGGCAATGATTTCTGAATAACATGGTATGCAACACTGGAAATCCAGGCCCAGATAAAGATTAAACTCTACTTAAATGTGGACGCCCCACAACCCTGCCCCAGCACATTGAGCTGGTTGGAGCTTTATAAATGCCCCCTCGTATTATCTAAAATCATAAGTTCTTACATCTGTTGAACCCTGTCCTATGGTATTTAGTGTATTGGGTATTTTCCCTTCCCTCCAAAAAAAATAAAATTTTTTTTTAAAAAATTGGGAAATCAAATTTCTTTGTTCATTGTCCTCCTTTATTTTAATTCCATATATTTATATTTTTTTCTAAATTTGGGTTTCTAGGCTCGTACACCCCTCCCTTTAGGTACAACCTCCCAAGAGACAAAGATAGAGTTTTGAATTGTCAATGACCTTTGCTCTTAAGATCAATTTGAGCAGTGGTTCCCAAACCCCGGGTCACGACCCAAATACTGGCACTGCATTTTGGGTCACAAAAGATGGTATTTAGGGTTGCAATCAAAAAAAGTTTGGGAACCACCGTATTAGTGTCTTTAATAATATAATGTTGTCCCCTTTGGATGTGGAATGCTTTTTGTTTGCACACATCCATGCTTTATCCTGTATTCATGTCTGGGGACAGCCTTATGTATGCTTTTCAAGTCTCATTCCATCTAGTAAAAAAAAAAAAAAAAGTGTCCACGTGCATCGTGTTTTTGTGACTGCATACATGTCAGGATATTTTTTTCCCTCCCTTTCCCTCGTTTTATTTTCTTTTCTCTTTCCTCCTTTTACACACTCCCCCACTTTCCTCGAGACCTTGTACTGCATGTGTGGAGGGAGAGAACAGCCCAGCTCTTCGCACCACCACTCCAAATAGGAGTGATATGACTGTGATACCACTGTCCCACCCCACCCCCAGTGGCCTTATTGTCTTGTTAAGATGCCATCATCAAGATACCCTTGGTTCTGTTTTTTTTCTTCCGCCTGTCCCCTCTTGCACGCATGCACCCACGGATCTACACAAGTGCACCCCTGTATGCGCCATGTATGTATGAACAGTGGACAGCCAATATAAGCATTTTTATATTATTCATGATAGCATGTTGTATATTATACTTAAGACTGCAACATTTACACATGTAAACGGCTTAATTTAATTTCATGCTTGTGAACATTTATAAAATCAGTAACCATGTAAACAAAATGCATGTGGCTGGCTGTCAGTGACACAGAAAATACTAGAGTTGGGTAACATGAAAAACTTTCTGAACATACCACAATACATACCACATTATACCATAATTATATTAGGGACCAACAATTTATTTTTCTGGGGCAGGGGTCTGTGATTTTTAACAAAAATTCTGGCTTTCAAATAGCTGGAAATAAATGTCTTGCTCTGATTTACAGCAAAATAACACCATATTATATCTATTATATTATTTGTCAAAATGAATTATCTCGAGATTAAAGAAGAAAAACATCTCAGCTCAAAAGGAAAGTCACAGCACACACACACCCCAAAAAAACATTAAATGGTCAGTACCTTATAGTTGATAGTTTATTGGTATTTTTGACTCGAATATTGACGATGATAAAGAATTTGATGGTTTTCAAGCAGGCAGGTCATTTTGTTTACTTCACCGCTCATTAAGTTCACCAGCATACCGAGGTCAAGATGTGTGCATAATATTATGAAATTTTACTGCATTCCTTGAAATGGACCAAAATACACCCAACTTATATTTTTACATTATAATTTAATATGGAATAAAAATACTGAAAAATGAACAGCTATGTCAACTTTCCAGTAAGGATCTGTTCTGCTTACTTTCCAATCCTCATGAGAGTAAATTTAATGAAACTGAAATAACCATCGACATTCTTGGTGGATTTTTATTATTTTGTCATCATCTTAAACAGCGTAAAATTCCTCACATTTCATACACTTACATATACGAGGTAAAATGAATGTTGCAGACAGAAAAACTGCATTGAAAGTATGTTATAAAAAGTAAAGGAGGTTTTTTTGTTTCCTTTACTTTCAACTGGATTTTTTATACATTTAAAAATTTTCAATGAAAAAAATATATCACTTTAAAGAAAATGTTATGCTTTTTAAAATGGTATATAACTTTGCCAAGTTATTTATAAAACTTTTCCAGTGAAGCCATATTGACCAATGTCACTGCATTCCCTCATGCTGATACACCACTGATTGAAAAATGTTCAGTTCTACATAAGTGCCTGGCTGATTGTGCTTCAGTATGAAAAGGGTTAAAGAAAATTTTATGCTTTATAAAATAGTACATTATTTTAAAAACTTGTCCAGTAAAGCCAGATAGACCAACATCACTGCATTCTCTTATGCCGATACACCACGGACAAAAAAAGTCCGGTTCTACACAACTGCCTGTCTGATTGGGCTTCAGTATGAAAAGGGTTAAGCTTTCATTATAGCTGACACCCTGTCCAAGACGTTGTGCTGACAACAGAGAACTTGTTGATAAAAACATCAAGTGTTGACAAGGAAGCCTTAAATTTACTAGCTATACTATTGCCATAATAGACAGTGAAACTTCAAGATGCTGACACCCAGGCAAGATATTTATCACAGGACCAGTAAACATAACACACACGGACTCAACAAACAAGAAAATATTTAATGGAACAGAGAAATTACATAAAATTCATACAGAAAAATAACTGCTCTCCTGAAAATCTTGGGTTAATTCTTGGTCTTAGAAAGGAATACATGTACTTGATACATTGGCATATATATGCTAGTAAATAACTATTTTTAAAAAATTACATTTGTTTATTTCTTTTTTTATCTGAAATTTTTCCAAAAGTTGGATTTGGCTTAAATATCTTTCACAACATCACATTCGATCGCCATGTTGGCATACGTGACATGTGTCAAACGTGATTACAGGATCATAAATATATCTGTAATATTCTAAATTAATTTGTGACAAGCACAACTATTTTGCAAAAGAAAAATACTAATTTTGGGAATTATTTTTAATGAAAAATGGAAACATGCTTTTATTACCATTACATTCGTAACAAGATTACTTTTGAATTTCCATACATTCCTGAATAAGGTAAACTACTTGAGTACCACCAGTACAGTGAAAAATTACCATGACATGTACAACCAGAAAAAAATACCCCAGTAAACCAGTGTACTGGTAATACCATGCACCTCGACAAACTACCCATATATACATGCGATGCGAGAGCTGCACTTCATGTCCAACAGCTATGAGCAATACTTCAAGATGTTCTAAAGTGTGGAAATACTTTTTTCTGTAGTCAAGTCAGGCAATATGAAGAAGAAATAGGTTAAATGCAGTATGTGCCAACGTGAGCTCTCGTACAGTGGGGAAAGTACTGGCAGTATGGCAAATCATCTCAAGTTTAAACACGTGTCACATGCCAAAAAATCTTGGTTGACAACTAGTGCATCAAAGAATCCTACATCTAAACAGATACCCATAACAGCTTACCGATCACCCGTTATGTCTCATGATCTATGCACAGAGAAATTGGTTTCAAATGTGCATCCTAGAATTAAGAACACCAAGTATTGTCGATGTGGATGGTTTCAAAAGTTTCTGCCATGAATTAAATCCAGCTTAGTACGAAGCTATCCTACCGTTTCAAAATATCTTTCTTCTTCTCTATGAAAGAGAGAAAGCTACTCTGATACAAGACGTTCAAAATCAGTGTAGCATAGCCTTCACAACTGGTATGTAGACAAATCATGCCACTGAAGGTTTCCTAATGCTGACAGTGCACTATATAAACAAATTTTGGAATTAACAGAATATTGCACTTGCAAGACAGGAGCTGGATGATAGACACACTGGTATTAATATCGCAACTGATATTACAAACCTTTGAGCAGAATTTAGAAGAAAGCACGATCAAGTGACAATGCCTCTAGTATGATAGTGTGTACAGACCTACTTTTTGCAAAGGTTCATCTGTCCATATGCAATGTGGACCAGTCTGATTTAGATTTGAGTCCAAAAGTCTAAAATCCAGATGCCCACTCCAGTTCCAACCTAAAAAAAATCTTTTCTCATAAATTACTCTTCTTCTGCTGTATTTTTTAATGCGAATAGAAAGTCTACATTATTTGGTATCATTGTACAGCTACATCTGTCCACTTTTCTGCAATACCTCCCACTTTGGTGCATCATGAATGGTGTTGATGTTAAAGAGCTCGGAAGTAGGATACAACATTGCGATGCGTAAATGGCACGTGGGGTTAACGAGTCAACATCTAGTGCTGCTGTAGTGGCTCACTACTCTGCCTTGCTGCTGGGGTCACTACTGCAGCTGATTTAGGGGCTGACTACCAAAGCCTGATGCTGCTGCAACCAAATGACAACATTTTAGCTGATGATTTTGGAATATGTGCAAATTTTTTACTTATTTTCCTTATAACTGACCGATTAGATTACTAAAACCATGCATATATAAAAGTCATAACTACCTTTTGTCTGTGTGATTCTTTTATCTCACTGATTTCCACAAGACTTGTCAGAAAATCCATGAACTGAACACAGAACACACCATTTGTAATGAAAATTAGTCTGTCATTATTTTATACAAAGCTGTATGACAAACTTGGACAAATAGAAACGTTTTAATTGGTCATGATGTTCTACTAGTTCTGTAGTTGCTGTTCGTGATATTTGTAAAAGCAGTTACTTTTTACACAAAGGACAACATCACATTGCTTGCGCATTATGGCCACCTCATGTTGCCCCTTTTCTTTCAAACATTGGCTGGCTTTTCTTTCATACATTTTGCTGCATAGTCATGATGGTTGTTAGTCCAATCAAAATTCTTTCATTTAATACCAGGGGAAAATATTTAAAGACGAAATATCTTTTTTTTCCCCCCTTCCACCCCCCCCCCCATCCAATCCAAAACGAAAGCAAGACCAATACTTTCAGTGAACTCTGTGGCTTGTGGAGCACATGGCTCTCTTGTCCACACTGCACCGTCTTCATCATCTGATTCTATCTCAATTTCTGACAGACTGGACAAAGACAATAATTCAAGGTCACTGCTAACAGTTCCTAAATCAATATCATCAATTTCATCCTCTGAAAAACCTGAAAATTACAATTCCGAATTGCTAGCAAAGTTTCCACTGTCAATAAACACATGTATTAACTATCATGTGGTAGAAAATTCCAGAAATATCCCTGTATTTAGTAGCCATAATTAGTATACGAGGTCTTTGATAGCAAGAACCATCATTTGTGAACTCTATTCTGATTGGTTAAATGTCCTTGTAATGCCGATTAACTCAGAACATTCATTCACTCGAAACATTTTCTATATATACAGGACCTGTGATTAGGACACTAATAATTATTGGATTATTTGGATTTTAATACATGTACATTACTGTAAGTGTCTTTTAATTTTCACATTAATTATTTACAAATAAACTGTTTGTTGATTTTACAAACATTGTTGGTTTCACTTTCTTTTTGTTACGTTTTTCTTACCGTAGAGTTGTAACACTATCAAACATTGCTAAGTACGTAGAAATCTACCAACTGCTGGGGCAATTTTAAATGCTGAATCTGAAGCTCTGGGCGTAATTGACTGATTGCATTTACAGGTGCATGTATCATTGATTAAAATTTACCTATTAATATATGTACTATATATAATACAAGAGACAACACTTCTCCCATTTCTCCTGTGACCTACTTAAGAATCAACAGATATTTCAAGCTGCACATCACATAGCGTGATAAATTTATCAAAGATGTTAGCTCAGAGATTCGACTTTTAGATTCACAGCAAAGGAAGTCATTACACAGAATTTTTCAGAAAATAGCTTGATTGCACGTAGAGTAATAAAGGACCATATACAAAGTGTTGGAGGATTGAAGGTATTCATGGTGTCAAATGAACTCCTACAGTCAGCCCAGAGTGCCAGACAAAAGTACCATGCCCATTTAGGAGCTCAAAAGATGGAGAAAGAAGGAGAAAAGAAATATATGAAGAGAAAACTAGTGGAAGAAGAAGTTGGAATAATGAGAAAAAAGATCAGAATGTTAGAGTCTGACACCAAGTTGTTTACAGATGCGGATAAAGCTTAAGATTAGCATAGCTTTGCTCACATAACAAAAGCCAACCCACTGTGTAGAAGAGCTAAAGATAAAGAGGAGGAAGGATTTCAATGAAAAAGTGCATTTGCTAAATAATATGTAATATAACTGTTTGGTCATACTCCTAGGCAGAGTTCTACCTTGGTCAAGTATAACATGAACTTGAGGGAATTGCTTCCCAACAAAAGATGCATGCATGTTATCAGAGTCTGGTCTCAACATTTTCCACTGAATCTCAATCAGTAAAATGAGTATATAACTGATAATGATTTTAGATGACAACATAGTATTTTGCATCTGTTGGTTTTTTTTATACTGTGAAAGGAAATGTTGTTTTTGTTTATCATGCATATAGATTTCAAGTGGTGCATGTACCAATTCCTTGTACATCGCTCACTTGACAACTCGTGACCAGATAACTTGCAAACCCGCTTATAACGCGGGGTCAGGCGTGGATCCCATTTTTTAACTAGAAAATATAAAAAATTTAAAAAATGGCACCTATTTGTTGAATGTGAAAAAAATCTCGATCAAAATTAGTAAATGAAACCTTGTATATCGCTTGTTTTATCGTCAAAAACAGTGGTTAGTACCCGGAAATTTGAATCAACATCATGAAATTTTCAACTTTAATAAGAAGTCCTATATTTTGTTCAATTTTCTTTCCAAAACAACATTCTCAGTACACTATAAATAACAATATTTGACGAAATTTTGATAAATGAAAACGTCACTAATACTGGTGGCAACACTTTAAAAATAAATACCAATTAAATAAGTTTTGTCACGTAAAATTTGAGTTTTAGTTCCATCCTTTAATTCGGTTTCAGTGTAATCATCATAAATGCAATATACCCTCTGGTATTCAAATGTGAAAAATATAATTCAACCGACCCAGCTATCGCCACCAGTGTTTCCGTGAGAATCTAATTAAGTGCCGACCGTTTTTTTAATCTCCGACTTGACATGTGTCAGGTCAACTCGTTTCAATTATCAATCGAACACTGTTATAAATATTATTATGTAAGTAATATAATTAAACTACCTTAAATTAGCCTACTCATTCACAAATGTGATCAAAGATAGTAAGGCAACCAAGCGAAATGACTACTTGGTGAATAAAAAGTTTTGTTTTACAGATACGGTTCATTACGGAGAAGCGAGTTCCAGAGTTTGTATTGAACTTAAAATTTTCTAACTTGCTACACGGGGATTTCCTCAAGGATGAGAAGAAGTTTCATGTTACTTGATATGAAATCACGGCATCCATATTTTATAAATAGAACAATAAATAAATAGAGTTTTGACGTTGACCATTGTTTCACGAAATAAATGTCCCTAGTTTTTTTTAAAAATAATCTTGTTAAGTTGTGAATCGACAACAACAAAAAGCCGTGACGTAATACAATGTTTTCGTGTACACGTTTGTTGAAACCGCTTGGACTAATGTTGTTAACGATCTTTCAGAGGTTTGGTATCTTGAAAATAAAGGCAATATACAGTGAAACCCCGCTAGAATGCGATATTTGGGGTCCATAAAATTCAATCGCGGAAAAATCAGGGTTGCATTATTGCTGGGTTTTACTATATTTTACTTTATTCAGAGAACAATGTATACACATCTAATGTATAGCATGAATAGGGTATCAACACCGTTTACTATCTGATATTGATCAGTCTTTGTTTTCCCACTCGACAACCCTTTGATTGAGCCACGAGTTTGATACTTGTTCAGTGCCAAGTAACAGAGAGTGGTTATTTGAACTCCCTGTGATCTTGCCGCCCAAGCTCAGTCTCTACATAAACACCCACATATGACAATCTTTGATCTTGCCACCCAAGCTCAGTCTCTACATAAGCACCCACATGACAATTTTTGATCAACCTACGCATTGTCTGGTGCTTGGTTGTCTATGCAGTTAAAGAAGAAACACAAGTCGGCTATTGTTTGCGCAATGATTGTATAGGGCGAATTGAAGTCCAGCGCACGTGTTGGCGGCTTACGTTTTTTGATGTTTATTAAATCGTGAGAATCTTTTATCAACCACCACATTGTCTGATGCTCGGTTGTGTATGCAGTTAAAGAAGAAAAACATGTCGGCTATTGCTTGAGCAATGATTGTATACAGAATGAATTAAGACAAACACTAAAACTTTCTGGCTTTACTCATGAATCAATAATAAGTAACATTTCCGATAATGTTTATTTTGGCATAACACTTCAAGAAATTAGTGAAATGTTAAATTTCAGAAGCCACACCACAATTGAATTCAAACGTGATCTCTTCCCCAAAATGATGATAAACTTTTTATTCACTAATTCTTGTACTTAAAAAAAAGTTTTTTTTCCGTGTACGAGAAAAATACATGTACATGTATATAAAATTTCAGGAACCAGGCCACAAACATATTACAGTCCTACCCACTTATATCGACATCACTTATGTCGACAAGCCGCCTATGTCGACAAAAAAGCAAAGTCCCGGTCCCTTGGTCTACTATTACTACTAAATTTTTCATGCTTATGTTGACGTCGAGATAAAAAATAAACGTACATGTCGACAGAAGCCCTTGGTCCCAGCTTGAACAAATCCTTTGTTTTCTAATCATTTATGTCAACAAGCTGCCAGTTCCGACCCATACTTTGATCAACAATTAGTTGATCTTGCCGCCCATCTTTAATTTTGCCGCCGGATCATTTATGTCGACAAGCGGCCAGTTCCAACCTGCACTTTGTTCAACAATTAGTTGATCTTGCCGCCAGGCTTTAATGTCTCAGTGGATTAAAAAATAGGCTTTTGTTTGGTCCTATAAAGTTTGCCTCTCGCGGCGACTTAAATAACACATGTACCCTTCATCAAAGCAAGCCGGTTACAATGTTCAATAAAAACAATCCACCCTTCATTAAAAAAAATCATCACTAAACTTGAATAAAAGCAATGAAATCTGATCGATTGTTGCATTTTCCAAAGTGATTGGTGATTAAAACAAGTTTATTGTGCTGTGAAAGTTTCCTTTTTAACTTTATTTATGTTTACGATGGCTACCAACGGCAACGTAAAACGCAGATTAAATTTACAGTTTCTGGAAACTAAATATCTGGCTGTTAAGGAAGTTGAAGGTGGGGCATCTCGCAAAGATGTCTGTGAAAACTTAAACATAAGACCCTGTCAAGCTGGATGATAATCCAACAAGTTGTTCTCCACCTTATTTTTTGCTATTTTTTTTTTTACTGGTGGTGAACCAGTAAAAAAAAAAAAAAAAAAAAAAGTACAACTTGTTGGTCTAGATGGATGAAAGCTGCAGAGTCTATAAAGAAAGGCCATGTTGATGGTAAATTAATCATATCAGCCGCATATCTCTTGTTCAATTTTATGTACTTTTCACAATGACTTCCATAAATAAATACGTTTTCATTTCCCTGTGAATAGCCCCATCCCCTTGGTAGCCTCAGTAAGATGGGAACATGTATTGTTTCAGGCTGACCAAAATCTAGGCCAATTTAAGTACATATACATGTGCTTTGTAGCATGTAAATAACAACTATGCAACCATGTGCTACTGGCGACAGTGATTATCGTAGTGAATTGTGTCGACGTGTTAGATCAAATGAGGACAACCGTTTTTTATACATGTGTTTTCTATCAGGATGTGACCGATGCATACATTTTCTAACATGAGACCCGTACACAAATTCATGGATTTTGCATATACATGCACTTAACGCATTGTGGATTTTATTATACAAAGGTAACCAAAATGTAATTTGTCAATATAGAAGTGTATTTCACACTGGTTTTGTCTTCATGTACTCAAAATTTCCATTGTTTGTTTTTCTCAAAGTGTAAGTCCTACTCACTGACGACAGGTCATCCCCACCCCCAACACTTATCTCGACATCCGCTTATGTCGACAATATTTCCTCGGGCCTGAGGATGTCAACATAAACGGGTAGGACTGTATACTCGAATTCACACGTGATCTCTTCCCCAAAATGATACTGTAATGTACACATTTTATGCACTATTTCTCGTACTTTGAAGAAGAAAAAATTTTTATGTGCGAATGAATATATGAAATTTTGGGAGCCATGCCACGATCGTGTTACATCCGAATTCGCATTATGGTGGGGTGCGTTATAGCGGGGTTTCACTGTATACATAGAAAAGCAAACAACTACATTAGAAAAATGTTATTGATTGACAATTATGCCCAATGTGATTATAAAATGAGTATTCAGCCATTAAACAGCCCCCGTTATCCCCCCCCCCCCCCCAGTCTGGGCTGACTGTAGGAGTTCATTTGACACTACGAATACCTTCAATCCTCCAACACTTTGTATATGGTCCTTTATTACTCTACGTGCAATCAAGCTATTTTCTGAAAAATTCTGTGTAATGACTTCCTTTGCTGTGAATCTTAAAGTCGAATCTCTGAGCTAACATCTTTGATAAATTTATCACGCTATGTGATGTGCAGCTTGAAATATCTGTTGATTCTTAAGTAGGTCACAGGAGAAATGGGAGAAGTGTTGTCTCTTGTATTATATATAGTACATATATTAATAGGTAAATTTTAATCAATGATACATGCACCTGTAAATGCAATCAGTCAATTACGCCCAGAGCTTCAGATTCAGCATTTAAAATTGCCTCAGCAGTTGGTAGATTTCTACGTACTTAGCAATGTTTGATAGTGTTACAACTCTACGGTAAGAAAAACGTAACAAAAAGAAAGTGAAACCAACAATGTTTGTAAAATCAACAAACAGTTTATTTGTAAATAATTAATGTGAAAATTAAAAGACACTTATAGTAACGTACGTGTATTCAAATCCAAATAATCCAATAATTATTAGTGTCCTAATCATAAGTCCTGTATATATAGAAACTATAAAATGTTCCGAATGAATGAATCTTCTGAGTTAATGAATGTTCTGAACAAATGAATCTTCGTAATGAACCAATGTTCCGAATGAAAGATTGTTCAGAATGAATGGGTAATCTGGAATGTCCTTAAGTACCAACGATAATGTAATCCTGATCATCTTGCGAATGTCCACAAGTATCCAAAATTCATGAATATAAATCCAAAGGTTGATGAGCACTTTAGGTAACTCCATTGGATGTTCCAATAAATAATTCTAGTCGAATTATTTATACAGCGTTACAGTATTACAAGATTACAGGATGACTATGATTCCAAAACTGATCATAAAAAAACATATGTTTTTAAAATGGGATTTAAAATTGGAATGAATATAATGTGTATATCCAGGTCTTGTATACTCGTTGCAAATGGCATATTTCACAACAGAAAATGTGTCATATTACAACCCAGAATGCAATACTAAATGTGTCTTTAGTAGAACCATTCTCAAAGAATGGTAAACAACTCTGACCTTGAACTCAAATGTCAGTAAATACCTTGTTGACAACGTTAACTAAACTTAAGTGCGACTTATTATCTGACACAATTTTAAAGTACAGTCATAGACCAAATGAAAACTATATTATAATTTAAAAGATGATACATAATTCTGTAACAATAGTAAAATTCACAGCCAAGGCGAGTTGAGGCCGAGGTCACTACTGATGATAATGTTTATCACCGTGTTCCCTTTATTAATTATAGTACAGCTCACGTGATTTTTTCGGAACCCCATGCATCGCAGTGGGGGACTTAATCCCCTCCACTTTAGCTCCACGATAACACTCTGCGGTGGAGGCATAAATTGGCATAAATACCTACATATCACCATCGGGTTTCGGCAGGCACGCCGATGTCAATTCCACCGTGGAGGAGCTAGTCGACATTATTGATTGACATCTGAACAGCCAATGAATGAAGACCACCTATGGAAAGACTAAGACGTCAAGAGTGATTTACAACCGGATACCATTGGAAGAATCAGTCATCTTTATTTCGATCATATTTGGACAATAAAAAAATAATTTCAAAAGGCTTGTATATTCAGTACACATTACTGTTTATAAAAGGTTGATCGAAATCTTTTGCAATAAGTTTATGATTTTAATTTATTTCAAAGAAATATGAACAAACTTGTGCACTGACTTGACGAGAAGCACACACTGCTGAGCTTCTCAAGCAGAATAAATTTATCATTTTGTTCCAAAGGAAAGTAATTCTCTGAGATGTGGACAATTAAAATCCAAATTGACATCCGCTTCTGCTTACCCCCCACAACAAACATAAAACATGGAATTTACACTGAAATGCAAACCACGTGCTTAGTCTTTAAGCAGTAATAGCAGAGTCACGTGGCTGAATATTATGACTGCACGTGTACTGTAGTTACTGTGGTTATTGTTTGTTGCAGTTCAGGGTAAACAATAACCACCAATCAGAATTGACTGCAGCTTATTCACTGCATGACGCACCGGAAGTATTGGCATACAAACTTGATCCAGGTCGATACAAAGCAACTGAGAAACTTCGTTCAAAATGTTATTATATGATCTGTAAATTACTCAAGTCGTATATGGAGAACAAGTTTGGAATGTTTCCTTTTACAATGATATAGGTAATGAGTGACTAAACGTGCCAACAGAATAAATAAAATGAGAATCAGCAAGGAAGCAGATTTCAAACCATGCAGGTTTGTCACCTTGTGTTAATTTGTTAATTTTGTATAGAAGGGGAGTGGGCATTGTCAATAGTTTTCATTTTCACTAACAGAATAAAGTGCCTGCAATGTGATAGATTTTGGTTGTTAGTCATCTCCACTCCCACACCTGGACTTGCTCTAGACAAGGTTTTCCTTGCACGTGGAAATTGCACTATTTCTTCTGTCTTGAAGACAACATCGTCGTGTCTTTCAAATTTAATTGAAGACATTAAATTGATATTAAGATGTTTTAAAAGCATTCATGCAGTGCAAAAAAAAGGGTGTGGTTACCAAAAGGAGTCCTGGATCCGATCAAATGGAGTAGCCTCAAATGGCCTAAATGATTGAATTAAAACCAATAACAGCTAATATGTAGCCTGTTTGGATGTACTTTTTTTTATCTTGTCAAGGATGAAAATGGCATATGAACAGATGCTAAATCTATTTCTTATGTAATCTGCACACTAGAAATACAACCAATATGTCAACACATAAAAAACAGCATAACCCAACCACTGACGGACCTTCTAAAGATGAAAAACCCATCAAGTTGATATGTATATCGATAATGTATCGTATTGTAGGCTGAATCGTATTGATACACTGCACAGGTGTATTGTTTCATCCCCAAGTACAAGTGAAATGCAAGTTCATGGACATTGTCATTTTCTGATGTCATTTTATGATTAACTGTTTACTGCAAAATACAGTGTCAAGTCCAAGGTTTACTGCAAAATAAAATCCAAGTTCAACAAAGGTGCTACTATGATTTTTTTTCTCAAAAATTCACAACTCCCACCAGTTTTATCAATTTTAACGAGTTGTATCGAAAAAATAAAAAAAATTCACAATATTTTATTTAACCCTTTACCTAATGTGAGCACTTTTGGATGCCTCTACCCCATTCTCATGGAAGTGCTACCGGATGCCTCCATGCGATTCACATACAATCGTGTTTGCATGCCTCTGCACCATCCGCATGTAAGCGTTTGGATGTCTACAGCAAACATCAGTCATTCTGAGCTGGTTTCCATTGCTGCACCTTCGGGAAAAAAAAAACTATTAGAAACTACAGTCATGGAGATAAATGACCATTACATCACATCACATGGTTGCCATTTAGGATCTAGTTATTTAAAGTCACTGGGTCGGATATTCCACTCTCCAAAATTGAAGCCGCATATTTCCTTCAGCACTTTCTCGAGTTTGGATGGTTAGAATTACAAATGAAGGGTCAACAAGTCAAATATAGGCTCTGATGTCAATGTAGACGACAATGATTTTTGACAATTTATCAAATTCTGACAACTTAGCAATGTAGTTATAGTTGATGACCCAGTAAATTTAGAGGAAAAAATTAGCTACGGTTAGTCTCACAGCTCCACTGCCTTGATGGTGAACGAGTTCTCTAAAGATTTTAAAGCATACAAGAAAATCTTCTGTGAAAAATAATTGTACAGCTATAAAGATCTGATTTTACTCTTAAACCTATCTATAGGCAACAGATCTGTACAAAAAAGATAAATTGGTTCAAATTTATGTTGAACTATGCATATACTTACACTTCTATAAATTTACAGGCAGTCCTATGTGCACAAGTCATTTAGCTAACAGGTGTTCTATTTATAGTACACTGCACTGCGTGGCTTGGGCACATGTATATCAACAGCCCACACAGCAGCAGATTCTAGGAGGTAATTAATCAAAATATTTATAGTTTTTTTCTTCTTAAAATAAAACAAAACAAAAAAGTGGAAAAAAAACTTCCAACTTTTATGGACCTTGCATATCAAAGCTAGAATAAAGCAAAGTTTCTGTGCATGTATGCGTATTCGCTAATTGGGGACACAAGTGAACATACACAACCACACATTGCAGACCCACCTTGTAAATAAGGACTTTGCAGCATCCATCATTACATTATTTTCTATAACTTCATTTAAAACAATATTATTTGACACCAAATGTTCAACTATGTATATTCTAATGAAATCTGAGAAAATAACACGCAAAGATGTTTCAACAGCAAAAATTTGGAGCCTGAACAATTTCAGGGGCAAACACAATCATAATTTACCATAGCTTTGTCCACACTTCCTCTCCCTTCAGGGAATTTAAACCATGGTGGTCTGCATCTATGGAATTATGTCATGCCATCTTGTTCACTATGATAGTTATGTTTTGTTTGCTCTTTGTGCTCTCCAGCATCATATGATATGCACAAATATCATAGAGTTCACATCCGGACAAATGAATTTGGGACAGCCTTCATTTACCAGCTGAAGTAGAATGGTCATCGGATTCGGTTGTAGGGGTCTACCTGATGATGACGGATTCTACCCGAAATGTATGTTTGAATAAAACATTGTATGTATTACTTCGGAAATGAATTGTTTATGGTCATCACTTTTTTAATTTCTGCTACAAATTTTATATCGAGCAAGCAGTTTCAAATGTGGCGATTCAAAGCTGCAGGTAAACGTGTTGGAATCATTTCACAAATTGTCATTTAAATGCAAATGTAAGAGATTTTTATAAGAACTTGTAGGTCGCCATTTACATGCATACATTCTATCAAACTGATGCCTTGTAGGGGTGGGGTGTGTTGGGTGATGGTGGGGAGAAGCTGGTTTTTTAAAAGCCCAAATTCATTGCATTTAGCTGAAATTCACTCTTACCTCGCATACAAGTGCAAGTGAATGACTTGCATTTCACTTTCAAGTGAAGAATACATCATTTGTAAGTGAAATGCCTAATTGACCTATATGTCACTTATCAAGGACCTATACGTGTACTAAGTGAATGGCTCATATTTCACTTAAAACTAAAATGCACTTAATTTATAAATGAAATGCCTAATATACATATGAAATGTCAAATTTGCATATAAAATCCTTATCCTTCACCAACATGTCACATAAATGACCTACAAGCGAATAGTATCTTATAAGCCCTTTATACCGGCAAGTAGTGAATATAAGTGAGCTATAAGCCACATATAGGTTTTCCGTAAGGGTGCTCATATTGAACACATCTCATCCCCTTGTGGGAGACATGTGACTGGCCCACCCTCCCACGAAGGCTGTACTTTGCCTCTTCTAAGTCAACATAATTTCCTTGTCTGTTGTTCTCAACTCGGTTACTTTTCTTTCCTGAAAATAAACAAATCAAAAACCTCCTCCCCCTCCTTTTTTTTTTTTGTTCATTATTTTGGATGGAATATGTTGATTTTTTGTATTCTAATTTATGTTGGACTTTGGGGAGTTGTCTTTATACCTGCGCTTTGATACGCCATTTATAAACATTGCAAATCTATTCCTTATCTGTGTAGATCTTTCTTTGCATGCATACATTTATCAGTTTTCATGCCCTGGGCAATTCACTTTCCCCTTTTCAATTTTTTTTTCTTGTCTACTGTAACGTCAATTTATTTGTACACCTCTCCCTCAATAGCTCGCGCACAACAGGGTCCTAAAACATTAACTGCACTATAAGCGAGGGTGCATGTTACTAAGGGATCTAAAAAAAATTAAGAATGGATTGCCATCTCCGCTGGACATCGAGAAAACCAGGGTGGGGTGGGGTGGGGGTTAAGGGACTGTTTAATGGCTGAATACTCATTTTATAATCGCTTTCGGAATAATTGTCAATAACATGTTTTTTTTCTCATTAAGTTGTGTGCTTTTTTGTAAAAATTAATACCCAACCTCTGAAAAATCTTTAACAACATTACGCCAATGAACCGTATCCGTGAAACGAAGCTTTTTACTCACAAAGTACTCATTTCGGTTGGTTGCCTTGCCATCTTTGATCACATTTGTGAATTTGAAGGCCAATTTAAGTTTTAATTACATTACTTACATAATATTTACAACCATGTTCGATTGATCAATCGAAACGAGTTGTCCTGACGCACCATCATGACCACGTTAGCTCTTACACAGGTAGAATTTGCAAGCCTTTTATTTTATTCCATTTGATTTTATTTCATACAAAAGACATAATTAACGTGACAATATAAAGCAGGTCTGCTTTTAATTGCATGAACAATAAAACCAATGCTTCCACAAGTTGGACATCAAAACACGGTCGGCACTTAACTAGGTTCTCACAGAAACGCTCACGGACATAGCTGCAACAGTAGATTGACATTTATCAAGTTTTAATAAAAGAAGGCATATTGCATTAATCTTGATTACACCGAAACCAAATTAAAAGATAGAACTAAAACACAAATTTCACTTGACAAAACTTACTCAATTGGCATTTATTTAATAGTTCTGCCACCAGTAGTCATTAGGGACATTTTCATCAATTGAAATTTTGTCAAATATTGTTTTTTTTACAGTGTACAGAGAATATCAACTGGAAAGAAAATGTAACAAAATATATGACTTCTTATTAAAAGTTGAGAATTTCATGATGTCAATTCAAATTCCTGGGTGCTAACAAATGTTTCCAATGATAAAACTAGTATGGTATCAAGGTTTAATTTACCAATTTTGATCCCAATTTTCTTTACGTTGAACAAATTGGGGCCAATTATGAGGGGTATTTTCTAGTACAAAAAATGGGATCCATGCCTGACCCCACGTTACAAGTGGGTTCGCATCACTGTTTTAGTGATCTTTCTGTATTAAATTTCTTTGTCGTCTTAATTAATTTGTCGAAAGGAATTTATATCAGTGTACAAAATATGTACCCACTTTCTAAAGGATTCTCCAAATCCAAAATGTGCAAGCATCGTTTGAATATAATTTTGGTTCTATTCTGTCAGAGATTTTTCCTGGTCTATTTGGATCCTTGTTCCTTTGTCTCTTCTAGTTTCTATCAAATGTTTTTTACTATATTTTTTCCTCCTCCCCCCCCCCCTTTGATTGATGTTAATAATTTTATTGTTTGTCTTATTCTACTGGATAGTATTTTACTTAATAGTTTATACTCAATGTTCAATAGTGAAATATTTCTCCAAATTTTTCAATTCTGAAACTTTTTTGTTTCTATATTAAAAGAGTTCTGGCCCTTTCCCTCACCGAGTTCGTCACCTTCTCTTCTAGAAATATATTAATGTATAAAGTAGCCAGTATCGGTGTCAGTGATTTTTAAATATTTTGTAAATTTCTGCCTCTAGACCATCTGTTCCTGGAGATTTCCTTTTGTCGAGTTGGTCTATGGATTGTTCTTTTTCTGTTATAGGGCTTTTACATGTTTTCCATACTTACTTTACCATTTCGTGTTCAATTTTATCTCCATATCCATCTACTAATTCCTGCTTTATATGTTGGGAGGTAAAATGTATGTATTTGATTAATATCATTCTTATCCGTCTGTTATATTGATGTTTATTTTTAATTTAGATACATTCCTCTCACTCCCTATTTGGAATTCTCCACGTCTGTAAATGTCCCCATCCTCTGCATACGTCATAAATTTCCCTGCCCTTGCTTGTACAAGTCATAAAATTTCCCTGCCCTTACTTGTATCCTTTGTATTCTATGATTCTGGATTTCCTTCAACTTTTCTTTAGCAGGCCGTTTCTCTTCCTCTGTTGCCTAACTATTCCTAAAATATAATAAAGTTCCCTTTCCATTATTTTGCTTGTATTTTGTTAAATGCCATTTTCATTTTGTTTACTTTTTTTTTAATTGTATTTTTTTCCTTTATGTATTCCCATTCATGGATTATATTTTCCCGTCCATTAATGTTGCATCAATTTAGAAAATTCTTTATTATTTGTTGAGAATTCGTGTACTCTAAAATGGTGTTGTTCATTTTTCATAACCCTTTTACCCCATTTGTTTCTTTTGGTGATTTTGCAGGTTTAATTACATTATGGTCTGATGTGCATATCTGTTGTATTTTTGTCTGTTTTATATCCTCATACAATTCTTTTTTATGTAAAAATGTTTGTCTATTCTAATAGCTTTTGATGGTCCATATTTATGTGTATTCTTTTATCACCATTTTCCCCCACGAACTGAAATGTATGTCGATGAAACTTTAAAACGCGTTTACTTCATTGTGTCTGAATTTGATTCCATTACAAAAAAAGATGGCAGAGTACTTGTAGACTGACTAAAACAATTAGATTTTAATTTGTGGACAAGTGTCAATATGGGCTGCCAAGTGTGCGCGATATTCCTGAAAAGTTTACCTCTAGCTTGCGTCAGTCAATCTAGGATCACGCTACACAACACCATTTATTTAAGGAGCAAGACGTCGACCCAAACAAAATAAATATCAGGGTAGACATCTTACATTGTAGGACTACCTTATATGTAGCCATTTTGTGGCTACTGACCATTATGTGAAATTTCTCATGAAAAGTCAGCAATTTCGTTCTCATCAATTTCTATCGTTAGGTGTACATCACTGAACTATTTGCTCGCAAATCGCTCGAGGTGGGAGTGGGAGGTCACCCAGGACATTTTGGGAACAGGCCGATTCGGACCATGGCGGATTCAGACTGGGCCGATTCAGCCCAAATCACAGGCTGATTCGGCCCAAATTACGGGCCAAGGTTAGACATCTTACATTGTAGGACTACCTTATATGCAGCCATTTTGTGGCTATTCACCATTATGTGAAATTTCTCATGAAAGCAGTCAGCAATTTCGTCCTCATCAATTTCTATTGTTAGGTGTACATCCCTGAACTATTTGCTCACAAATCGCTCGAGGTTGGAGTGGGGGGTCACCCAGGACATTTTGGGAACAGGCTGATTCAGCCCAAATTTTGGGCAGATTCGGACCAAATGTCAGGCTGATTCGGACCAAATGTCAGGCTGATTCGGACCACATGAAATATTAAGTTTCGTCTTGGATTTAAAAGTGATATTTACATTTGTTTAAAATATAACATTTCTCATCATTTCGCAGGTACGCTCAGCAGTTCAAATCTGCATTTAATGAAACAAAACCCCGATTTTACATGAGATAATGATGTTGTTATAATGATGTAAGACTTTATCTTGCATCAGCAATTTAATAGTGAAATATTTTCAAACATTTATGAAATTTTTTTTAAAAAAAAAACTGGAGGATGTGAAATTATAGTTTATTCATATTATACAAAAAAAATTAGACTGGGATTCTGTCAAATTTATGATTGAATTCAATTCAATATCATATGTCAGTATTATACGTGTATATTCTGCTAATCGTGTGGACCTCGTAATCATTAAAATAAAGAAAATCATAAATTGAAGTGTTTTCTCTGCTGAAAGATGAAATATATTTTACAAATCTTTGTTTATAGCAAAGTATGTTATTTGTTTCTGTGAATTTATAATGAATGATTTAATTTTTTGCAAATTATTAACTGCAAAAAATCATGAAAACATGTCCCATGCAGTAACATTTATTTGTGGGGGTGTATATATATATTTGTGTGCGCGTGTGATTTATTTTAGTAGTTATTACTGTTTTTGTAAACATAGCAAAAGAATGTTATTTAAATTTACCCATGGTTTTTAGTGACTTTTCACGCAAATCGCGTGCTTTCTTCGCATTATATTTACTCCCAAATATGTTGTGTAAAGAGTCATTGATGAGTAACACAATAGTAAAATGTATTTTACTGTTGTCGTTGAATTTTTATCTTTTGAGTAAAATCTCGAACCAATAAACCTACTTATTTTCAATTTAACCTTCGGAACATTTGAAAATATTTCATTTAAAGCACATATTTCATCCATTAAATATTGATTTCTAAATAGGTATGTTATTATATTAGTCACGTATAATATAATAACACATCTATGTAGCCAAAGATCACAAAGCTATTTTAAGTCCGCATTATATTTTGTGTTCTAGAATGGTATTCAATTCAGTAAATTGGCAAATTATATCAATAGTGCTTTAATTATAGTGGCGTTGATCAAACGGGTTTTGCCAATTCAATTTCAATAGTAATGTGCATACAATTAAATAATACATTACAAATTCAGCTATTGAAAATAACTTCCGGTGTTCATTGTTTTAGTATACAAGGTTTATTTAGTATAAAGATAAATTCTACATAATTCTACTTTAAAAAATACTCGGACCAGTGTATTGCGACGAAAAAAATCTAACCAAAGATTAGCATAACGAAACCAATATATACAGACGAAAACAAATGTACATGGACACTGTTTTCACGATTGTTTTTCGGTGTTCTTAATTTTATTATTTTTCAACACAATAAAGTAAACTATTTAAATTTTGTACAAAAGTGCACGAGATAAAGTCTTGCGTCATTTAATTTCATCATGTATAACGCCATTATCTCGCGTAAAATCGGGGTTGGTTTCATTAAATGCTGATGAACGGCTGAACATACCTGCGAAATAATGAGAAATATATTTTAAACAAATGTAAATATCGCTTTTAAATCCAAGACGAAACTTAATAATATTCCACACGGTCCGAATCAGCCTAGCATTTGGTCCGAATCAGCCCGTAATTTCGTCCGAATCAGCCATGGTCCGAATCAGCCTAGCATTTGGTCCGAATCAGCCCGTAATTTCGTCCGAATCAGCCATGGTCCGAATCAGCCAGAATTCAATATTTTGCCCTTTATGGGCAGCGGTCCATTAGGGATGAGGTGATTCTCTGCCCCTGGGTGGAGAAGGTGAAGACCCTTCCCAATGTTGATCAATGCTTGTATATCGGCTGCAACCTAAATTTACACCCCGCGAAATTCGAGCCGCTACCGCATGATGTCCGATGCACGTGGCTTTTCAACGTCGTCTCAAGTACTGCTCGTGTTCTCGCTGGACCACACTGAAGTTCTACTTCTTTCTACGTCTCGAAATATTGCGAAACAAAACGATCCTTGTCCATTTTCTACTGATCTTTGATGTGCATCAAGTGTAGTTAGTATTAATGAGCCATACAAACATAGGCACTTGATTCAATCAGTGGTACCCTCCCTACTCCGTTAATTGAGAGTAGGGAGGGTACCACGGATTCAATCAAGTGCCTGTGCATAAAAAGGACTGATATTTAGGGTAAGATTACATGCTAAATTATGTTGTTTTTTCTTGTTTTGTTGTCAGACCTGTTTGTTAAATGATAATTAATTTGACAAGCAAGCATACTTACAATTTACCTCTCTGCTCTCGCTGTAGATGTTGTAATCAACCCATTCTTGAAAGACACTACTGATCTAGTCGCTGCTGATTCGAACTGTTTCTGCTGAAACTTTTCCACAGAGAAATTAATGCGTAGTTGCTACCCTTAAGATCAGAGACTACCGACTGCAAAGCTTCTTGAGTATGACCCAATGTACTAATTTGCATAGGGGTGTCGTATATGATGGAGCTTGTCCTATGGGCTAGTCGTCCTTTCGTAGCAGAATGTTTCGGTCCCGGTTCATTTTATCCCATTGTGGCATAGGGCTATTTCGTACCAAAATGTGCCAAAGGACAAGGTATTAATGTTAAGACTATTCATAATAAAGGGATACATTATATGTTTGGGCGTGATACATACTACAAAGTAAAGGCGCATATCCTTGTCCAATAATGTAAACCTGTAATGTTTTGTTTTGTTTTTTACAAAAGAGAAGATAACAGAATACACATTTATTTTTATATATATATATATATATATATATATATATATATATATATATATATATATATATATATATATATATATATATATATTATTTCTCAGGACACTCGCAAATGGCATATGGCATATAAGAAAACAAGCTACATTTAAGGATTTCAGGTGGCATAACAAATTCATATTAGGGAAGTCAGGATTACTTAATGTGAAGATCAATCAATCGATGCCACGGGGGTGGGGGTGAGTATACTTGAATATACTTGTTCTGTTTGTCTGCAGTGTGGATTATTATTCATACTGATATTAGGTAAACGGTAACTGCTCGGTGTTCCGAATGTTCAATTGTCCGAAGGTTCATTAGTCCGAACATGTTTGAAAAAGGGTTCAGAAGTACGAAGGTTCTTTGATCTAAATGTATTTACAAATGGGTTGACTGGTTCGAAGATGAAATATTTCGAATATATTTTTATTGGTCCGAAGGGGTCATTAGTCCGAACGTATTTGAAAGAAGGTTCATTTCAGTAGCGGCGCTAGGGGGATTGGGCGAAGGGTGGCGCAGTCGGGAGGTGGGGGGGTTGCAGCTGAATTGTCATAGTATTTCACCTTCACCTTTGTGTAACGGGTAATTTTTCACAAAAGTTATATTTAGGATTGGGGGATAACTATCAACAACAACAAAAATGTTCTCAGTAGCAAAGTAGAGGTGCCACTAAAGAACACTGCCCCCAGGCGCCTCGCAGCGAGACATAGCAGTCACTTTTCCGACAGCTTCATTTACATTGTCAATTTTTTTTTTTTTTTTTTCAATTTGCGTACATTTCCCAAACATCTTTATAGATTCTCATCATACTTGGCAAGAATAATTATGACTCTAAGACAAGTCATTTTATAGCATGCTCACTATTCCCTTTTACCTTGGGTTCAAGGTCACAGAAAATTTGCGTTCAGGTTTTGGTTATTTTTTTCATTTGCTAACATTTCCTAAGCTGCTTAATACATTTTCATCATACTTAGCATTCATCATTATAAAGCGAAGACACTTCATTCTGCGACATGCTTGCTCACTCCTATGACCTTGGAGGCAATGTTACAGTCGTATAAAGTTTACACAATTTTTTTGGTTAAAGTGTTTTTATTTGCTTATATTTCCTAAACTCCTTGATGGATTTGTTCATATTTGGAATGAGTCATAAGGAAGCTAAGACAATTCATTTGTTGAGAAGCACACTTGCCCTTTGACTTTAGGGTCATGGTCACAATCAAAGAAAATTTGCGTGATTTTTTTTTTTTTTTCCTTATATTTCCTGAACCACTGGATGGGTTTTTTCTTCATACTTGGGGTGTATTATTATGAAGCTAAGACCATTATGCGACACGCACTCTCTCCCCTTTGATCTTTGGGTAACAGTCATATAGAAAATTTGCATTAAGGTTTTAGTTAAAGGTTTTTTTCTTTGCTTGTATTTCCTAAACACCTTCATGGATTATATTCATACATTGGATGAATCATTATGAAGGTAAGACAATTAATACTGCAACATGTTCGCTCCACCTTTTGACATTGGGGTCAAGGTCACAAGTATTACATCACTGTGTTGATTGTGGTCTCAACATACAGACCCTTGCCTTGTTGCGTTTAGTTCAGTTTCGCAAGGATTATATCATCATAATACCATCCTACTTGGTGTTGATATATTTATTGGTGAGTGCAAGACACTATAACCTAATATGACCTTAAAATGAAAGGTTGTTGCAAAGTTGTGACAAATAAATCAGTGCACTACAATTGTGCATAACAAAAGTGCACAGGAGTGTGCCATGACTAGCACATCTGTCTTACTTGAGTAACGTCACACACACACACACACACTCCGGCCCAGCCATTTTAGAATGGTATCGCGGCAGGCTTTTCTTTGCCATTTTTTTTACATTTGTGCCAGACGTTTTACCCAACAATTTGCCATTTGTTCAGTTACAAACAATGTTATTAAACATATGAAACTGGAATTCTCGATTTGTGAGATTGAAATTGCAACTGCTACTTTAACACTGGATAAACTTTTGTACCCTACTGCGCCTCATAAACTACTTAAACCGCACTCTTTGGTACACGTTTTCGGAAAACAAACAAGTACGCTCAGTACATCAAAATGAAAAATCTAATAATGTAGGAAAATTCAAACCCACAAACATTCGATTCGGATATGTGACTATCACATCTTTGGCACTATTTTAGGGACCGCCCAAAAAAAATAAGCAAATGGGCATAGCTTTGATCAAATCTAATAAGGTGACAGCTAGCAGGGCAGAAGGAGACGGACAGATAGCATGCAGTATGCAGTTTTGGCGCCATACGACTGCGGCTTGCTTGGGTGGCAGAGAAAGTATCCATAAAACCCAAATTAAGAAGTGCACAAATGCGCACATTTACAGTAGTCGCACTTGGCAGTTACTGCCGATAAGCGACTTTAATCCAAATTAAGTAAGTAAGCACTTCGCACGTGCACCGGACTACACAAAAGTGCATCGAAGGAGAAAGTCCTCATATTAACAGGATAAATCAAATCCCACTACATATACTACATATGGAAATGCTGCTTAAGTATTACGCCCATATTTCGGTGCATGAAGCGAGTCACTCGACAGTGCAGACCATCAAAAAGTGCGACAAACCATTTCGTAAAAAACATTACAAACAAGATTTCTAGCTGAAATATCATAGCAAACCTTAAAAGGAATTAAAAATCGCAGAAATAAAACCTGAACAAATAAAATATCTTGAAGACCCACAGTGGATCTACCCCACACCGAAGGAGATTTTAACGTCGCATAACTAGGAAATAAAAAATAGGATCCAATTGGGCTTAGAGCGAAAGTACTGAAGTACATTGAAAATAGGTATAGCACACACACCAACATATACACAGACAGATTGAAAACTAAAGACTCAAACACATGGGCGTCTACAGGAATTTTCCGGGAGGGGGGTGGGGACTAGCCCCGCCCCCACCCCTCTGCGGACGCCCAACCCAAACAAAACAGCAACAGGAGTGGTAATACCACAATTAGACATAATATTTGGAAGAAGACTACCAGATTATTGTGTCATCTGCACAGTCGAGTTTATTGCACTCATATCAGCACTAAACGTGATTAAATAATATCCAATTAACAAAGCAATTATTCTCAGCTATTCACGCAACGTCCTACAATCACTGGTCTCCGACCACTCAAAAGTAGGCAAAGTATGGTTCACCATGCTAGATATCTATTAAAAGAAATATCACAACAAAAACAGTCGAATTAGCATGGATTGCGTCCCATATTAACATACCGGGTAGAGAGAAAATTGATGCACAAGCGAAACACAACCTGAATGAACTCACATTTAAAAACGTCATACAGTGTTTCGGAACTATACAGCATTATCCGAAGAAGAAAAAAAATGACCAAAAACGGCAGGTATTGTGGGATACGTCGAACAAGGGTACAATGCCGATACGACACGACTATTCTAAATAGGATAAGATCAGGAAAAATATTACTAACAGGGTGCACAGGGAAATATCTCAGAGCAACCACAAATACAAACTGTCCACACCGCTCGACTCCAGAAACACTTGAGCACGCGTTAAATATATGCCCCAAATATGATGAAGAACGGAAAGTGTTTTGAAGAAAAACAAAATAGCACCGAGCGCATATCCTGAATATTTAAAGGCAAGAGAAAAAAGAAAAAAAAACGTAGAAAATACCTATAACAACATTTTTGGATATATAGCAAAAATAGGAAAAAGGGGGAAAATATGAAAATAGAAAATAACGTTTAAGGAAAAAAAAGTGAATGTAAGCCCCGGCTTACCGTCAAAGGGGAGGATGGTTTATGTCTATAAGATGGGCTCCATGCCAGCCCCTGCCTCACCTTAACATGTAACTTGAATATATAGTAAAAGAGGAAAAATAGATAAATAGGAAATACAATTTAGGAAAGAAAAAGAAGAAAACAAGTGAAAATAAGTCACGGCGTACCGTCAAAAGGAGATGGGCAATACCTATAAGGTGGGCTCCATGCCAGCCCCTACCTCACCTTGACATTGTAACTTGAATATATAGGAACACAGGAAAATAGGAAATAACGTTATGGGGAAAAAAATTAAAAAGTGAAAGCAAACCACGGCTTACTGTCAAAGGGAGGAGGGGACATATCTATAAGGTGGGCTCAATACCAGCCCTGACCTCATCTTGGAATGTAACATGAAAGAGGGTGTTCCACACACAAAAAAGCGTATAGAACCGTTAGCAACCAAAGAAAAAACGATCTTGTCAACAATAAAGGTAGATTTAAAAAAAAAAATTCACTCTCTACAAAGAGAAGGCGAAGAAGCATAGAATGAAGGCATATGCTGGAAAATAATACAGGAACGGAGACACAAATAAAGACGGATGACGCAGAGAAACAAGTTGAGGTCGAAAAAAAGCAGGGAGGAAAGAAGACGACGACGGATAAGAGGAAAATAAGATAATGGAAGGAAAGAGAACAACGAAGGGAATGAGAGGAAAGAAGACGAAAATGCAAGGAAGAAGCAACAGGTTGAAATAATTATTTAAAAACCAAGTCCTTATAAGGACTGATAGAATGAAAAGGATATTTTGGCACCCCCCAAAATAAGAAGGATAGAAAGGTCACCAAATGGGCCTAATGTGTGTGTATATGTACATATATATATATATATATATATATATATATATATATATATATATATATATATATATAACACATACACAGAGCACGAAGCACAAAAACAAGCATAAATATATATATATAGCATACACATAGCACAAGCACACATGACATATACATATAGTATAACATACACTTATACAGAAATAAAAATCATTCTGTTCTTTTCTTTCTCCTAGTCATATAGCAGATACATTCCACGCATACACATGTAAATTGCCATATCGCATATACATGAGCAAACATACATATTAAACATATAACACATATATAGAACCACAAACAACATACATATCCTTCTCTCTCTTTCTCTCTCTCTCTCTCTCTCTCTCTCTCTCTATATATATATATATATATATATATATATATATATATATATATATATATATATATATATATACACATACACACATTAGGCTTTCAATCTGACCCCCGAAAGCCCTCTTCAGGCTAAAACTGGGTCGCCCTAAAAAAAACCTGATTGGTCTGCTGCTGAAAGATTGAACTCTAATACGGCGAACGCGGCTTCCAGAGTAAGATGACCAAAATCAATCAGCTACTTCAAGCCACAGTCTTTAGTATACGTTTTCGGAAAGACAAACAAGTACGTTCAGTACACCGAAATAAAAAATATATTGTTCTAGGAAAATTCCAACCCACAATCATTCAATTCGGATACCTGACCATTGCATTTTTTGCACTATCTTAGGGACCGCCCGTAAGAAATAAACAACTGGGCATGACTTTTACCAAATCTAACAGGGTGACAGCTGGCAGGGTAGGAGGAGACGAACAGACAGCGTGCAGCAGGCCTTCTTTTCGCCCTAGGCCCGCGCAGCTTGCTTGGGTGGCTAAACAAAGGTGTCAGCAACATCCAAATTAAAAGTGCGCAAACATTTAAAATAGTTGCACATGGCAGTAGCTGCCGAAAATCGACTTTAATCCAAATATCATCATCTTCATCGTGTCACTATCACTATTCACTTCGTCGACTTTAAGATATGATGCCGCCAAAGAAAACCGCGGGAAGCAAAGGCGTAAAGAAGGCCGCCACAAAAGCTAAGGCCCAAGGAACTGGGGGCCATAAAAGAAGAGAGGAGGAGAAGAAGGGAAACCTACGAAATCTACATGTGTCAAATTTTGAAACAGGTGTACCCAGACACCGGTATCTCCAGCAAGGCTATGCCTATCAAAAACAGCTCGAGAGAATCGGTGCCGAGGCTTCAAGGCTGGCACACTACAAAAAGCGCTTTAAAAAATCACTAGCAGATAAATTCAGACAGCTGTCCGTCTTCTCCTGCCCGGTGAACTTTCTAAGCACGCCTAAGCGAGAGACCCAACGCTGTTACTAAGTACATCACCAACAATTAAACAGCCAGTTTAAAACAAAACATCAAAACGGCGCTTTTTAGAGCCATGCATATCTCTAGAAAAGATATAATTTTCAAGTTTGCCATACTTGCAAGAAACAAGTTTACCCTTTACCTATATTATTACCTATATTATATGCAAAGCACATCGTAATATACTTACAACACAGCCAAAATTAGATATTGTTCAAAACCAGTTACAAGTCTTTTTGCTCTGTATAGAGGTCACCTTTCAGAGTAAAGGGCAAATCAAAGACCTTGGCCCCAGGAAAAGCATACAAGGCTTATATTATTGGAGTAAAAAAACAGAAAAGAACACAAATTAAATTAGAACAATACAGACAAAAGCAGCAAGAAACGTATCAGAATCAACAATCAAAACAGCATGAACAAGTAAAACAACAATATGAGGAAGATATAAAAAAACACAGCAAGAAATGGAAAAACAAAATCAGAAAGACACAACTGAAAATGGCATAAATCCAACTCAACAACAACAACAATAATAATAATAATAATAATAAACATTTAGTCTGACTGAAAAACTATCAGTGTTGTAAACGTACCATGGAGGGCACAAACCTCTGTGTTACATCTTTAAACACAAATGGAATAAACAATGAAAACTAAAAAATTAAATTATACGAGATAAACAAAACCTATGATATACTACTCCTACAAGAAACGCACTCGCTATAAAAAAAAAATAGTTCATCAAACTGAAGAGAGATTAAATTCAATAGTGTAACGATTGTATAAATGAAACATTTGCAGGCGTATAAATACTAATAAAATATAGTCTATTTAAGTTACCGTGGGAGAAATTAATAATCAGCAATTGCCTGAAATGTAGACTATTACATATAAAACTGCGGATGGCACTTAACAAATGCATATATACCGTCTGGCTATAGTAAAAGACAATTAGAATTTATAAATAATTTAACTCAATATGTAATACAGTATTCAATGGAAAGCCTAATAATAAGAGGTGGTTTTAACTGGATTGAAGAAGATATAGACAGGAATAGAGGTCTTACACGTGCCTGTCTACTAATTAAAGAGCCAATTTTTGGAAAAAAAGAAAGATAATCGACGTTTATAGAAAATTAAATAAAGATAAAATGGAATATACTTTCATGTACGGAAATAACCAAGGCAGTCGTTTAGATACATTTTATATCTCAGAAGAAGGCATAAAAGCTATAAAAGAATGCAATATTGAAAAAGTAGATATTACAGACCATAATGCAGTAAGCATAGTTGTAAAAATTGGAAATAGGAATAAATGGGCACAAGGTTCACAGAAAATCAATAACTCCATTTTAAAAGAAGAAGAATATATAAAAACAAAATTGAAACTATACAGGAATATATGAATAATATAAGCTATAATATAATAGTAAAAAATATAACAAAAAAATAGTGTACACTAAAAAAGAGACAAAGGGAACAAGTTGAAAAGGAGTTTATTTTAATTCTAATTATTGATAAAACAACCAATAACGAAAAAGCTACAGCTAAAAATATATATGACAAAATTCAGGACTATGAACTTAGAGGAACAGAAATAAGAGCAGGAAAATGCAACAAACTATATACAAAATCAAACGGAATATACAACAAACTATATACAAAATCAAAAGGAATATACAACAAACTATATATAAAAGCAAGAGGAATATACAACAAACTATATACAAAAAGCAAGAGGAATAGACAGAAGAGACATAATAAGGAGAGGAAAAGAAAAAATCTTGAAAGTCTAAAGAAAAGCAACATAACAATTAAGGATCGTAGAGAAGTCATGAAAGAAATCTATGTCTTTTTATAAAGAATGATAGACAAAACAGCATATGCCGCAGGAAGAAATAGATAAATAATGCGAAGAAATCAATTTTGCACAAATAAAAAAAGAATCCCAAACAGCTTGTGATAAATGTATAACTTCAGAAGAAATCATACAAGCTACAAAACAACTAAATAAAGTGAAAGAGCCGGGATCGGATGGACTCGCGGCAGATTTTTACCAAACGTTTCAAATACACCTACCTACCATTACTTGAACTTCTTCTATACAACAATATCTTATTACATGAAGAAATGACAAGACAAATGTAAAAAGGAGTAATTACAATAATATACAAAGGGAGTAATTACAATAATATACAAAGGGAGTAATTACAATAGTATACAAAGGGAGTAATTACAATAATATAGAACGGGAAGGGAGATAGAGAGGATCTAAAAAAATGCTGACCAATCTCTCTATTAAATATAGATTTTAAAATATTAAAATATTAGCGAATAGAATTAAAGACGCATGAGTTAAATAATTATTTTAAATGAAAGTTGTGGAGAGGAAGGAATAACTACTGAGAATAATACATTAACAATGCAAACAGTCATAGATTTTATACAAAGTAAAGGTGAACATGGATCGTTAATACTATATGACCAAGAAAATGCCTTCGATAGGACTGAACATTGTTATATAGAAACCATCCTTAAAAAATATGGCTTTAGGAATAATTTCTACAAATGGGTTAACACGCTGTATAAAAACATTACTTCAATAGTACAAGTAAAAGGAACAAAAACAAAAAATGTAACAATAGAGAGGTATGTGAGATAGAGATGTTCACTGTCCATGTTATTATATGTCATATCAATTGAAGCGCTATGTATAAAGACAAATAACAATAGAAATATAAACCGTATATCAATACCAAATTTAGATAAAGAAGTGAAAATGTTACAGCACACAGATGACTGCACAATTTTTGTCATAGGAGATGACTACTTTAAACATTTAGAAAAAGAATACCGTAATTTCGGAAATGCATCAGGATGGAAGGTTTATCATGCAAAAACAGATTTACTACTAATAGGAAACGCCCTGGATTACCACCCAAACTTATTTTAAAAAAAAAACAAACAAACAAATACAAGCTCTAGGAATAATGTATGCGGAAAATACACTCAAAATTAATTTCAAACAGATATTTGAGAAAGTACAGAATAATATAGAAACATGGTCTCACTCTAAATTAAACACAATTGAAAGAATACAAGTTGCACAAATATAATATACAATAGAATATGGTATATTATAAATACAATAGACTTTAATGATATCATGCTTGACAAAAAAAAATATAGGGAGGAAAAATGCATTATCTCCCAAGAGAATATTTGCATAAAAATAAAGACAGTGGGGAGACCAAGCATTCCACATCTTAAATAAAAAAAGAAGCAAATATAATAAATAAAATAAGAAATGTTTTAAAGAAAAAGAACTTCGCTCGGGTGTCAATATAAACATATTGGTTTTGTTATACTTTTAAGAACCTTCCTGAAATATATAGAAAGAAATAGAACCAGCAAGGAAACTGAGAAACATAACACAGCATGATATTTAATTATAGGGATACATAAAAAATATGGAAGGAAAAGAAAGACTGAAATAAATAATCAATAATAATATCATATGATTATATAAAAAAATATTTTTAAAAAACTAGTATAAAAGTTGAATTCAGAACCCAGATGTAAAATGGATATCAATTTGGACGAAACGGGCACAAATAAAGTCTACAGGAATACAAAACACGATGTACAAATACCTACACGATGTATGGCTGACTGGAGAAACATCATTCAACAGACATATTCTAAGAAAAATATCACCATACCTACTATGCAAAAGGTTAATATACAACAAGAAACAGGTTATAACTGAGTGTAAAGAAACATAAAGAGCAGGAAAACAAAATAATACAAGACATGAAAGCTCATTATGGCCAATACCATGTAAGAAAAAACGTACTATACACAAGTAACATAGATAAAAATATTTTATATAGGTAAGTAACAGAATACATAATAAGTACTACGATAAGGTGTGGAAAACTAGCCATAATAGAACATTTATATTCTCATAACTAACGAACTTCACAACATATAAGGACAGTCCACGAAGTCAATGACTATCGAGGACTGATTGAGAAATGGAGCAAAGTACGACCACTGATGGGGCTGGGAACGGCCGTCCAAGATGGAAGGAACCTTTCTCTACCCCAGCATGTTGGAAATTCATATCATCATTAAACAAAATCAAACAATAAGAATGTGTATACAAATAAAACTCACGAAACTATCATTCCCACTAGGGGAAAGGTGGTGCTTCGAGCCGGCGCAACCCCCACCATCACATGCTGGAAAAATCCCACCACCAAGAAGAAGCGAACACGTCCACTCGTACAATAAATAAACAAAAATAACATTTACCAAAAACTAGAAAAAAATCTGCATACTAACGTAAGCCTGACCCAGCTAGGTAACACTGTTGTAAATAGACAAATAATAGGGAGTTATGTTCCTTAAGAAAGAGGTGAGGACGACGAGAGGCTAAGCTATCACGGCGCTACACGAGGTAGATAGGCTCACATAAGAGGCTCAGAAAAAATGAACATAATGGAACAATCTTGAAGACACAACAAGAAAATGGGGGGGGGGGGGAACAAATACAAATATTATCAAATGCAAGTCAAAACCACACATCATACAGGCATTCAGTACAAGAAGCAATATGTTTTACCCCGTACAATACAGCAAATAATTTTTCGCCTCCCGTAAAAATCGTTTTGTGTTATGTACACAGATGTGAATTTTTTTTCTCTCTCTATTTTTTCTTTTATTCTCATCATGAGCGTATAGCCAGGATCAGTTTTTGTCTTGGCTGGCGATCATTGCGAAAAAATAAACAATATATCAATAATTCAACAGATATACGAGTTAATTACGTTTTTTCTTCAACGAGCGGGTGCCGGTGTTTCTGTCCTGGATAGCGTTCGGTACAAGAAAATGAATAATTTCTCGCATTAAACTTTGAATTTGCATACATTTTTCCTTTTTGCTATGTATTGACAAATAAACAACTTAAAACAGATTTGATCTAAGGAAAGGTCAGTTCTGACATATACACATATCAAAGGAATAAATGCACTTTTTATAACAAATATAGCACATTGTATAAAGGACAAAATATATTGATCCATGGCAAGGTGGAAGTAAACATCTAAGTTTGTCTTGGTCACATTTATATTTGTTCCATACCTACCTACATCCTTGCTCTCAAAGTATCAGTTTCTCACTTAACACTAAGCAGGAAATATCCATTGAACAACACACCTAATATCCTCCACGTTTTGGACATTACTTTTCTTTTAACTCTATGCATAGGAATCCATCAACTCACTTTTCGAGAATACAGACACTTCTAGGTGTAAAGCTAGTTTGAATCCCTTGATTTATATCTACCTGTCAGAAAATCCCATTATTGTCATAAAAACCATAAGTGATGTCAATGTCAAAGTCAGTTTCAGGAGAGAGTTTATACCAATTTGGTGGACTAAGCATGTCAAGTATACGGATCAGCGAGTGCCGCGGTACTCCGATAACTAGACACACTTCAATCTTAAGCGCTTTGCGCATGCATCAGAGTACTCAAAAGTACTTGCACGGAGGAAATACTTGTATTAACAGGGGAATTCCCGCTGCAACTAAGGCGTAAGGAAATGATGCTCAAGTGTTTCACACGCATTGCCATACATGGAACAAACCACCTTACGGTACATGCCATTAAAAAGTGCGATAAACCATTCCGCAAAAAACATGGAAAAAAAAATTCCTAGCGGAATGATCATGGCCGACCTAAAAAAAAAATAATAAAAAAAAAAATAGATATCCCATAAATTAAACCAGAAAAAAATACAATATCTCCAAGGTCCAGAACTAAAGACCCTAACAAGACAGCAGCAGGAGTGGTAATACCACAATTAAACATAGCGTTTTGAAGGAGATTACCTGACGAGTGTGCCATTTACACAGTAAATGTCGTCAGAAAATATATCCGATAAATCAAGCGGCAATTCTGAGCGACTCTCACAGCGTCCTACAATCCTTGGCCTCCGACTATTAAGAAAATCGACAAAGTATGATTAACCACACAAGAAACCTGCTAAACCAAATAGAGTAAGAAAATAAAACAGTCGAATTCGCATGGATTCCATCCCACACCAACATCTCAGGTAATGAAAAAGCGAACACAGAAGCAAAAACAATCTGAACGTACCTACGTACAAAAACGTAGCATACAGCGTCGCAGAAATATACAGCATTATCCGGAATTTTTTTAAACCCAAAATGGCAGGAATCATGGGATACGTCGGAAATATGTAGAAACCTTTATAAAATAGAAAATAAAGGAAATAGACAAATACAATATCCGACTGTCCACAACCCATACATGGGTTATAATAAATAGGATACAATCAGGAAAAACTCTATTAGCAGGATGCACATGGAAATACCTAAAAGTAGCAACAAGTATAAACTGCCCACACTGCCCGACTGCGGAAACACTTGAATATGTGCTAAATATATGCCCCAAATATGAGGAAGAAGGAAAAGTGTTTCAAGGAAAACAAAACAACACTGGCTCACCAAGCACATATCCGGAATAACTCTAGACCAAAAACAAAAACTTAGGAACAAACTATAACAATCCCTGGCATTCATAGCAAAAATAGGAAGAAGAGGCAAAATATAAAATAACAACAAGGGTGGAACTTCGGCTGTCTGGGACGGGAGAGGAAAAAGCATAGCCACTTGGGGAGAGGATTGGTTATATCAGTCCCACTAGGGGATATTGTTCCAAGGGTTCGGGCCAATCTCCACCCCCACAGACTAAAAGAAATTTCCACTCCCAAATTGAGACAGCGTAGCCCGCTCTAGGCGTAATTACCTAATGTATAAGACCACCTTAACCCTAAAATAAAGTGATACACTAGTAAATAAATACCTAAAAAAAAATTAATACCAAAAACACTAAAGTAATGTCGGAGAGACACAGTTTATAAATTAAATTAGTTACTTTAAAGTAGGAACGAAAAATGACATGTCGAAAAGACGACTTCGTGTCAACGAATCTAACGGTCTGTTGGTAGTGGTTTTACGAATCAACAATTTAACTTAGGAATGAATTTACTTAGATAAAAGTGGGAATGAAAATAGTTCATGAAAACCAGAACACTATTCCACTAAAGAAGTTTTGTTCGCCATGTCGAAGGGACGACTTAGTGTTAGCAAACAAGAATACATTCCCCCCGTCACAAGCTAAAAAAGTCCCACCTCCTAAGGATAATGACAAGCTGACTTGAAAAGTAAAATACATATCTCTAGAACATCAGCATAGACAAATAAATAAACAAAAGTATATTTGACATTTAGGGTTCCAACAGTGGCGGCGCGAGGAGGGGTGGGGGGCAATTTCCCCCGGGAGAGTTGGAGGTTGGCAACTGACATAAAAACAGTTCTCTGTGGCAAAGTAGGGGCGCTACTATAGAACATTGCCCTCGAGCGCCTTGAACCCTCGCGCTGCCACTGGATCTCAATAAATAATAATAACCTAGCAGGAAGAAGCGTCTAGAGCTACTGGACATTAACTGAGCAAACAAACACTCTGAAATGAGGACGAAGACGAGAAGAGAGAGAAAGCCGAAGCAGGGAAAGAAGATAAAAGACGGAAGACATCAAACATATGTACATATATATATATATATATATATATATATATATATATATACAAACACACACACACACACACATATCTATCATACACTTAGCACAAAAACCAACATATATACATCTATAGCATACGTACAACACAAACAAGACATAGCATATACATATAAGCGAAAAAATAAAAATTAAAAAACAGAAAAAATTATTTAAAGAAAAAAGGGAAAACAATTCATCCTTTCTCCACAAATAGCATACTTTACCACCAATTACATAAACATATTTCTCTCTTCATTCTTCATATATACATCGGACTTTCAATCACGAAAGTCCTCTTCAGGCTAAAACTGTATGACCCTGATATTGATTTGATTGATTGACCATTGTTATTTCCAGCATCTTTTACCACTTTGTATTGAAGTTTTAAACAAACTTAATATTTTGGCGAAATGAACAAGATTCCCAAAACAGCAACTCCACCACCTATAAAATATAGATTATGTTTTTTGAGCGCGTTTCATTCATTTCTTGTTGTGTTATATTAGGTATTTGTTTGAGAATTCTGCTTTTTTTTAATAGTCCTGTTCTGGCTCTAGTTTCAATGCATGTGAACGTTTATCAGTTGCCTACCAAGTTCAAATCTACCTGGATCTTTTGTACTTTGCAAAGTTACTTTCTCTGCATCTTTGCTTATCTTGCTTTCATCGTGTTGGGGTTTTTTTTATAATTTTTTTGTTATAGTTTTGTCTTGTTTTTCGTAGCTATCTTCCTTTTCTTTTGAGCAATGAAATTCTGAAGATAGATTAACACGATTTCAAGATGAAAGCAAGGGTAATTCCAAGTGAACTTACCACGTTACAATACGTTGTGAAAAAAAGATTTGAAATGAAATTGTGGAAATAAATAACACGGATCCCAAGGCATGCTCTGTGTGTGAAGAAGAGAAAGATAGCCAAGCTCAACAAAACTACTCGTTATTGCAAACCTTGTCAAAAAATGGGGAAAAGGCGTCCAGTGAAGAGACTGAACACCACAACAAAAAAGCGGAGTCCTGAGCACTGTTATCTAATATATTTTTCATTTACAACTTAAACGAATAGTAAACAGCTACTCCTGAATGGCAATTGTTGTAACGAGTGTGGTTAAAGGCACAAATTCATCAACAACAAAACCACCAGAACACATTTTATATGTTAATAATGTTGTTGTTTTTTGTTTTTTTAATTTCACAAGCTTTTTTTTCCACATTGCATTATCTTGTCTTGCTGAAAACTACACGCTCAAACGTTATCAAACTAGCACTTACCCTAAATGACAACAATCTGGTGTAATATCTAATTCTATTAGATGTCATGTAGTCATCTTTCAATTTGCTTTGTAAAATATCGAAGTTGTCTATTGGGAGAATGTTGCTGATCAATAATGTCAAAGTGTAAATTATAGCATCTGAAAAGGATTTTTGCAGTTTTGGCATTGACAAGTAATAATAATAATAATAATAATAATAATAATAATAATGAGGACTTTGTATAGCGCTTAATCTTTAGAAGCTCTGAACGCTTTACAACATTAAATAACACCTAAAAACATATATAATGATATGATTACGAAAAAACAAACATCATGAAATTAGAAAACAAAAACATGCTGAAAATAGTTAAGGTAAGGACACATTACTAAGTCTTTAGGTCTATTCTTGCAGTCGAAATAGGTGAGTTTTAAGAGCACTCTTGAATTAGATCACTGTATCTTTGTGTCTAAATTCAGTGGGGAATTCGTTCCACGTTGCTGGGCGCTGGTATGCAAAAGAACGCTGTCCGTATGACTTCATTTTGATAGTGGGAATAATGAGAATACGAGTGTCGGAAGAGGAGCGTAAGTATCTTGCTGGGGTGTACACATGGGTGAGGTGAGACAGGTATGTTGGACTGGAGCCAGTCAATGAAACGTAGCACAGAGTACAAATTTTGTGTTTGATTCTGGATCGAATGGGTAGCCAGTGTACGGTACAGAGCAGGGGGGGGGAGGTGTGCTCTGTTCGTGATACTCTAAGAATGATCAGAGCAGCTGTGTTTTGAACTTTTTGAAGTTTCTGGAGTAGATACTGAGACGAACCAGATAGAACTGAGTTACAATAGTCCAGTCTTGAAAGTACTAAGGAACACACAAGTGTTTTAGTGGCATCAGCTGAAAGATAATTGCGAATGGAGCTGATGCGTCTCAGCTCAAGATATGCAGCTTTGCATATGTTAATGACATGTTGATGCAATGAGAGAGTACTGTCTAGAGTAACACGTAGGTTACGTACTGACTGTGTGAATTTAATGTTGGTGTTGCTGATATTTATTTTTTGAGGTAAAGGATGTGAATGAGAAAGTCTTTGTGTTGTAATCAGAATGGCTTCAGTTATATCATCATTCATCTGCAGCTTGTTACATGTCATCCATGACTTCACATCGGAAATGCACCTCTCTATGCCTTGGATGGTAGCATCACCTTCAGTTGGGTGGCTCGATTTGTATATTTGGGTGTCAGCGTACAATTGGTGAGACACTGGATGACGATCTATGACACTTGAGAGCGGCTGAGTGTGTAGAATGAAGAGAACAGGTCCAAGAACAGAACCATGTGGAACACCAAAACATAGATCAACTGGGCTGGAGTGTTTTCCATTTGCGGACACAATTTTTGTCCAGTTGACCAAGTAGGACTTGAACCATAGTAAGGTTGTATCTTGAATGCCAAATACATGATGGAGACGGTGAAGTAATATATCATGGTCTATTGTGTCAAATGCTGCAGACAAGTCAAGGACGGTGAGGACTGTAATCTTTCCACTATCCAAAGCAGAGAGAAGGTCGTTAACTACTTTCAGAAGGGTAGTTTCGGTACTGTGGCGAGGGCGATATGCAGACTGTACATTGCTAAAAAGACTGTTTGAATTCAGATGAGATACAAGCTGGGATAGAACAAACTTTTTCTAAGATTTTTGACACGAATGGGAGGTTAGAAACAGGGCGGTAGTTCTTTAAATCGTTATGGTCCAGTGTTGGTTTCTTCAGCAGAGGATTTACAATGACAGTTTTGAAAAATGATGGGAATTCCCCGGATGAGATGAGAAGTATTAATAACATCAGTTAGTGAAGGCAATATTGGATCTAAGCACTCAAGCAGCAGTGATGTCGGAATCGGATCAAGTTCACATGACTTTGGGGCACTCTTCATCATGATTGTACGTACTAAATCCATAGAGACAGGTTCAAATGCTGCTAACGGTTGCCGCTGAGATTCTGTATGGCGACGACGAGTCAATTGAAATTGTGTTGTCAAGCTTACCTCTAATGGTTTGCACTTTGTCACGGAAGAAATTTGCAAACTGGTCCGGAAGATAGACTGGAGAGAAGGTAGTTGGAAGTGGTGTACATTTGTTCCTTGACATTAGCTTGTTAGTAATCTCCAAGAGCTCTTTGCAGCTGGAACTTTCAGTGATCTTAGTACTGTAGTGGGCTATGTTTGTAACATTCTTCTTAGTGGCTTCATAGATTTTTACATCATTTTTCCTCTTATTTCATCCTTGTTTTCCAACTATTTATACAGGTAGCCTCCTTGTATGTTCAATTTGCTATTGGTATGCTCTGATGAATTACTTATTTTACTCTTTAAATGGTTATATTTTTGTTTTGATCAATTGCAAAGCGTCATCGCTATAAATATCACTTAAGTTTAATCTCAATTACTTTTCCAACTCTTCGATATTTAAATACTGAAACATTTCTGCAGGTGGTGAAGATTTTGAACTGATAGAATTTGATGATTCTAAATATGAATTTGATAAACTCTAGAAGATACATCAGCGACTTCAAACAAGAATTTATAATCTTGTAAATTTTGCTTGCTGTTTTGAAGATCAAAATATCGTAAGTGCTGATACTGGACAACAACCTATAATACAAAATAAAGTCAACACGGAGTTATATTCAATATGGCTAAAAACTAGGATCAGACTTTGTAGAAAATTAGAATCAACTTCATATGTTTCAATGTTATCTCTTTCATATCTTATGCAATATCTTTATTTTTTACCTTTAAAGAACATTGTCTACAATGTAGTCGCCTTCTCATGTTTTTCATGTGTACCTCTTCGTTTTTACCTGCGAAGTTGTCCTCCCCCCCCCCTCCTCTGGTTTTGTGATCAATGCAACTTAGCATTTAGCATGACGTGCAGGTTTTAACTTCTTCACTTTCCAATGCGCTGTTTTGACCACCTATGTTACATTCAAGAAAATCGCTATCTTTCGAAAATGCAAAGTTTTTTACTGCTTGATACGATCATCCGTGTATTGAGCTTTTACCTTTTATGTTTACTGCTAGTTCCCAGCTATTAAAGGAATTATCATATCCCTTCCATTTCACTAGTACATGCGTTTTGCCTTTCATTATCTTGGTCTTCAAAATCTGTTCAACTTTGAATATGTTATTTTGTTTGTCAAACAGTGATAACTCTTGCTTGTAAAACACTCCCTCTATATCCTCTCCTTTCAAGTCTTCCAGTTTGTAAACTACGGATCACCTAGTATTACTTGCCTGATTTTATAGGAAGTTAGGAGAATATTGACTTGTATTTTGAAATTCTCACAATTTTGAATTCTGGATTTCCATATGTATCATTTGCTAAATAACCAAATAGATTTATCAATACTTTTGGAATGTTTTTTCATTGCTTTCTTCAACCTGTGTCATGTATATTGATGAGTGTTGACTGTTATTGTATCCCTCAATTAGCTTTGATAAACCGTCAACCATTTTTCTGATTTCGTTTTGATGAAATACGTCCACATTCAAGTTTTCAGTGGTCTCTTAAACTTTAACTACTGATGCCTTTTGTTTGAGCAGTTTGAAATGTGTTCGATTTTTTTCCTTGTCTAACAAATTTGTTACTTTTTTCTTGTAACACTCTTATCCCTCATCAAACTGAAGCTTGTTCGGCCTTTTCTCTCTAAAGAAATCTACGAAAACATCATCTCCCTTTTTGTTTTGCTCTCTGAGCCGATGTATATTTTGAAAAGACAGCTGTCACTGTCAATATTTACATGCATCCATCGTGGTATGTTTGATGCAACTGCGTGTCAACGATGTATGTTTCCCACTAATCATCCACATGAGTAAGATATACCCTTCTGTAGGGAAGTCTTTGGGTAGCTTGCTTGTGCAGTGTATATGTAGATTGTTCGGTTAACCATTCTTGCAATTAGCATATTTATATTATTTTGTCCTTTTTAATTTGTTCCCACATTTTATACATGCTTGTGTAAGCGATTGTAAATTCAGGATTGTAGTAAATTTGCCTTATGTATTGCTCATTGTCTTGCTCCACAAAGTCCACCTTTGGTAAGTCTGCAGCGTCTCCGACGTTAGCCAGTTCAAACCGTATGGAGATATCCAGATAGTACTTTACACTTAATAAATTATCTTTTGGAGTGATCAACAACCCAACAGAACATGCATCTACATATGCTACTTTTATTTTCAACAATTTCCAACGTTTGTTTCCAGCCTTTCAAACGTATGAATGCTTTCAGTGTGAAATCAAATGCTGCCATTTCAATGATTGATTCAAAAGCAGTTACTTCATACACTGAGTCATCATGCGCTATTTTGAATCAAACTGTTTTCCACAAATTCTGTCTCTATTTTTGACGAATCGTTTGTATCCTGAGATCCTCAAGTTGTGCTATAAATTTAGCCTGAAGCAAATTTTTTGTACTTATCCACATCATAGACGTAATTTAACCCCTCTTCATACTGCAATGTTCTAATCTCAGGGCTGATACTGCCTGTCTAATTTTTTCATCACCGAATGCAATGCATAAATAAGCAGCATTCCTGAAACAACGAAGGATGTCTTTATTGATGTTTGAAATAGGCAAATTAACATGTGTATTCTCTTACATTTTATTTTGTATCACGACAAATTTTGACTACACTTTAATACTATTCAGACTTGTAAACAAGCACACATTGTCTCTTGATACCGATATTGTTAATTTTTTTTATTTTTTTTTTTTTTTTTTTATGTTGAACTCACTGAATATATCTATCAGATAACTCTAAAAACTATTGAGCTGATGGTAACACTGTATTTTTGCTGCATCGTTTATCTTGCTCAATGAATTTCATATCGTGTTGTGTTCTGATTTTGAAGCCCCACAATTGTAGTTTTTTACCACATCTACTTAATTCAGTAGGACGTTACTATGATAGTGTGTCAGTAGGAAGGTTTTGAGAGTTTTGGAGCAAATCTCTATATATCCAGTAGTTAGGAAAATGGCCCAGTAGTATGGTCTTGGTATATGGTGGTGTTTTTATATAGTTATGCAGTAGTAACGAATGTGGCCCAGCGATGGGTAGATGGCTAATGGGAGAGTTGGCATTTCAACTCATAAGTCAATCATTACTTTTTTAAAATTTGTTGTGCGTGGGCAGCCTACGCCAAAAAACTTCACTATTTAAATTTAATTAGATTTTCAGAACACAAACCGGCTATCTACTAGTTTCCAGCACGAGACGACGAATCCCTCAACAACCGCATGCAGTTATGTAGTCGACGTAAAACTACATCGTCTGTTGGTTGATAGAGTTCGGTATTCACAATGATGAACAGATGATGGAAGAGCTACTATGGGTCAAACTGCGACATGTTCCTGTTTTTCTCATAGCATAGCTTAAGCCTTAGAGAATTTCGTTGCATGTGTAATCTTTGGAGTTGACATTGGGGATAGGGCGATCTAAAGCTTGTTTAGCTCATTTTCGAGTTATTTTGCACAGCAGAACAAGCTATTTTTATTTGGCTACTCGTTCAGACCTGTCAATTTATTTTTCTCAAACAGCCGCCTTTACTATGGCTCAGCACTATTATTTGGAACTCATACCCCCTACGGGTTTAGCTATATCTAGATCATGTTAAAAAGATATCCTGAATAGCAGTTGTCGTCTTACTACGCATAACAGATTATTATATGTCAGTGTATTCATGTTTTGTCAGTAAATAGCTGGTTTAAACTAGCCATTTCTGGCTTACATGTTTTCGTAGCAATGTATTTTTAAATAAAGTTACTTGCTGCTTCTCTAGGATGTTAACAGGAGATGCATCATACAGTTCAGAATGCTGTAGCGTGCTAAGGGGTGTGGGGATGTGGGAGGGGGGACTGGGTGGTTGCCCCGGGCGCCAGAGGTCTTAGGGTGCCAAAACAGCTGATAAAAATTCGGGCCTCTTATTCTGGCCCTTTGAACCATCATCGTCGCCCCGGGCGCCATTTTTCGCTTAGTACGTCACTGTATTGGTTGATTATGAAATCGCTACTATTTGTAAACAGTTATTTATATGTATTTGTTTTGTTAATTTTTTTTTATTTGGCAATACATGTATACATTTCGACCGACTTAAACGGTGCCTAAGCAAACTCTCTTGCTAGTTTACAACTGTGAAAGGTCCATTTGTAGTAACCACAGCTCCGTGTAACTGATGCTACCCGTGGTACTGCAGCTCTGTGTCGCCAGTTCAAAGGGTAACATGATCTTAGTAAATACTAGACAGTCGTGCGCGAATATGTGTATGTATTTGATACAATCTTGCTTTTGAAAATCTCTTCAGAGGTTTTGCCATACATTTTATTGTGAAGTGAGCAATTACTTGAGGCTACAAAATTGTAAAATATTATTTCCTAAATCAGCTATTTTTTATGCATAAATAGCAGGTTGGGCTATTATTAGAACATGCATCATTTTGGAAGAAATACAGAACCTGAATATTGTATGCCCAGCTCCAAGCAAATCCCTTATGAGACATATTCGAGATACTTTGCACTTTTATGTTCTCCTTTTGCAGATACATCAAATGTACTACACATAATATCTACTTTCAGTAGCCATACAGTGCACAGACGGTATCAGGGTCAACAGTTCAATTAGTAGAGCTCAACAGTAAATTTAATAGGATTTTAAGGGGAAATTTACAAGATGATACCAAACCACTAAATCAGTGCTTCATTTATAAATGTAACACAGAATCAAATCTGGTATCGCTGTTTTTAATTCTGTGAGGACTCAAATCCACTTCAACCCATACCCCACACAGCCTCACTGTAATGTAACATAAATAGTTTAATGGTATCTAAATATCTGATTGTGAAAATACATTTTCTAGCTTTATTCACTTTGGTGGCGACTTTAATGTTTATAAAAATCTTTGATCGTACTTTACTCAAAATGATACAGGAATATAAGTAAATCATCCCTTCTTACTAGTGATTTCGATCAATTTCCACAGCAAGTCAAAGAAATTTCAGTTTTAATTTATTTGATACCTGAAGCACAACCTAAGTGTCAGTAGTTTATATATATATATGTGTGTGTGTTGTCGCAAGGATTGCTTTGCAAGAATCATTTCAATTTCAAACAGTTTTCAGATGTAAGCTTCAAACTTGGTTTGTTTGATAATTTACAATTGATAGTTAAAGGACAACCCCTTTGCTGATTACTTAGCTGTTAGTGGGTTAGGGACGCAGTCATGTGGCGGATGGTGAAAGGTGTAAACCCACTGGATTGGTTTGATGATGGAGACTACTGTGGACTATGGAACTCAACTGGTTACGACCCTGCCTAGTGTGCACTAGAAGGGAATGAGTGATGTGGAAAAGTGGGTCTACTCTTGTCACCAGAGGGGACCACTCTACCTTTGGTACCGGGGAGGAATCTGCTTACCTATGTACCTCTCAAGAAAGAATAACCGAGGAGGCAGGCCTTAAGGCGGACCTGGGTAATCAATTGTAGAACCTAATATCTAGTCCTGTCTGACCTATGGCGCCAAGACGGACTTGTCACATTTGGTACCATATGGACACTGGCATGCCCAGTTACCTTAGTGTAAATTGTCAGTTCGTCTCTCGGAACCTACGGTATTAAACTATTGGGTTTCCTCGACTCAAGATGTGTCAAATTATATCACTATTTGCGTTTGTGTTGTTATATCAGAACTAATACCAGTACTGTAGCATGCTTGTTCTAGGTCTGCTGTTCATACCAATTATCAGATTAATGATAATTGGAGTTAATGACAGCATATACTAGATACATCCTGGAGAAGACTTTTTACCTTATATGAAAAACACTGTATTCCTAAATGAATCGTATAAGGGAGATAACCCAGACGGGTAATACAATGCACAATATAAGCCTTTGCATTTGTGAACCTGTTAGTGTAAATTTAAGGTTGTTTCTGACCCAGTTTCCAATGAAGAGACAGCACGTGAAAGGCATCTACAAATTTCTGACCCAGTTTCCAATGAAGAGACAGCACGTGAAAGGCATCTACAAATTTCTGACCCAGTTTCCAATGAAGAGACAGCACGCGAAAGGCATCTACAAATTTCTGACCCATCCACCCAGCTCACATCGGTATAAGTTAGATATTTTTATGCTTCTGTGAAACCTTGTTTGTTGTTGGTTTTTCTATTTACTAATTTCAGCCACGTGTCGTACAAGGTAAAGGGGATGATTTAATCTTTGAGCTGCAGAATGGGACTGTGCAGTCTGGGTCGAAGGGGAAATTTCGTTTCAGATGATCTCTACAGCTGGTGATGTAAATACATAAACATACGTTACCAGACATTTTGCGCGTTAAAAAGAAGAAGAAGAAAGAAAAAAAAAACGGTCATAAGAACTGCTTTAGCTGCACAAGGGCTCATATTGTTGCTGACAACTTATCTTTCAGTCCTACTATATCAATACTACAAGGGAAGACACTATATAGTACATGTAGGACTGATAGATAAGTTGTCAGCAACAATACGAGCCCCTGTGTTTAGCTGATGGTAATGTGATACAATTGGAACCATTTAAATGTTGACTTTATTCCATATTCAGTTCTCCCCGATCTTTACAGTCAGAACAGTTAACAGCGTGAATATGAATCCATTAAATAATTTCTCGCGGTTCAGTGGACCCGGATGGTGAAGGGTGTAAACCCATTAGGTAGGTTTGATTCAGGGAAAATGACTATGGATTATGGAACTCAACTGACTCGTGCCTGCATACAACCATACATAGTGTGCATTAGGAAGAAAGGAGTGATATGGAAAAATGGGTCTACTCTTGTCACCAGCGGGGATCACTCTACCTCTGGTACCGGAGGGGAGTCTGTCTACCTATGGGGTCGTTCACATATGACGTCACGCAATAAGGGGGGTGAAGGGGGCCACAATTTTGTGACGAAGTGTGACGAGGGGGGGGGGGTTGAAGAAATGTGACATCACACAATAAATATGAGTGTGGAACGCTTCTTTCAAAAATAATGTCAGAACAAAAAAGATTTTGTGACCTGCATCCTCAGTCCATTTTTATCCGCAATAGATAACAACTCTCTCGTGGAGGACTTATATTAATATTATTATCTCAGCTGAAATATTGGGTAATTGTTATAACCTTTAACTGGTTTAATTTTTTTTTTTTAATTATGTAATTCTTTTTTTAATATAATGTAATACACACTTTACAAACAAAATGTAGACTAAATAAACTGCAGGCCTACTGGTGATTAAACTATAGGCTATAAACAAGTTATCACCATCCTGACAACAGTCCGACGAGATCAAAGACACGAGTTTAGCAAATTGAAAGACGGTATTCGGTCCGCAGTGAACGTTTAATCTTTTAATATTTTTTATGTGAAAAAACAACAAATGTAATTAGTTCAGTAGCGCAAAGGTTGGGCCCTGTGTCGCATTGGGACGCCGCACATTAAAGGGAATAAATATATCAAATGTTAGCTTTTTTTCTTTTTTTTTATTGAAAACGTTTTGTTGACACCACTGAAGTGCTAGATTATAAACGGTCCTACTAGTACAAAGAGTCTTTGAAGCTTGATGACATTAAAAAAAGCAGTCTAAAAAGACAGGATGAGGGGAGAGAAGAACTTTGAGGATTGAGCCAGCGTGCTGCACTAGTAACATTTACGATATTGAAACCGTGCAACATAAGGTGTCCAGTGTTACATTAGTTTTAATTTTCATGACTTTGCGGGAGCCCATAGCAATGAATAAAAATAAATTATATCAGTCGTTATTTAACGCTTATGTGCTAGCATATCCTACAAAAACCAAAAAGATGTGCCAAGATGAACTTATTATAAAGTGGAATAGTATCAAGAATGACACAGATTTGGCTGAAAAAGTTAGCCATATGTTGCAAGAGCTCAAGGCGATCTCTGTTACGAAAAAACGATCACTTCTTAACTTTTGGATAAAAAACAAGTACTATCAGTTTCAAAACAAGTTTCTACTCAGGAGTCCAATGAACAACCGACTGCTGTCATCATTACTTCTGAAACATTGCCTTTACAAGCCATTTGGCTACTCCGAGAAATGATACTGTTCAATTACATTTGAAGTCCCAAATTGATGTAATAAATTCTGACCTCGTTGGTTTGTATAATCGACAGAAGCAATGACTACTTTCAAATGAGCAGAACTTAGAGTTATAAGATAAACAAAAAAGAAAAACTGAGTTGGAAAAGAAACTAAAGAGGAAGATTGATGATCAAAGAAGATCACAGAAAGCAAGGGATTTAAAAAAATCAAAACTGAATGCCTTATTGGAAGATAAAACTTAACTGCGCACAAAACTGAATATCAGGGCCAGATGTGGTCAACTAAAAATCGAAGACGAACAACCATTGCTTTTGTAAACTATACTGGATATAGCGATGCATGGTTCAGCTTCTCATGAAAAAGACAGTTCGAAGTCTACAGAAGTATCAAAACCTTAGATCAATTAAACAGAACATTTAAAAAAGATGGTTTCAATATAAGTCGAAGTGGACTATACCTTCGTCTACTTCCTAAGCTTAGTTCGTCGTCAGAAGGTAAGCGTCATGTAACCACTGTCCCAGTAAAGTTAATTAGAGCGCAAAATGATTATCATACTAAACCTATTGATCGCCAGTTTTGCACAGCTACAATAAGACATTTGGAAGAATTGTCTTCCATGCTTATACCGGATGAGGTTTGTTTTATCAGCCAGGACGATAAATGTCGCGTCCCAATTGGTCTGGTCGCTGCCAATAAGCAGAGTTCACTGCTAATGCACGTTGAGTATAAAGTAAGCCTTCCTGACCATGACTGGGTAGTTGCTGCCCGGCACAAGCTTATACCCTCGGTGTATGCCGGCATTGAAATCCATCGCAACGGTCTTGGAAACAGAGTCGCTGTTGGCTTTTCTGGCCCAACGTTTATAGCCATTCGATCTGGAAAACACTCCGCATCAACAGCACTCAGCCATGGATTTGACTTTGAAAAGTTACTGTGTCGGACAGAGTTCGATACCAAAACCAGGACTGGTATTGATAAATTGGTCAAGCCGATTCTCGTGTTTACTGTTGATGGTGGGCCGGATGAAAACCCACGGTATCAAAAAGTCATTAAGGTTGCCATCCACCATTTCTTGAAACATGATCTTGACTCTGTCTTCGTTGCAACAAATGCTCAGGGACGAAGTGCATTTAACAGAGTGGAGAAAAAGATGGCGCCACTGAGGAGGGAATTGAGTAGATTAATATTACCTCATGACAACTATGGCAGCCATTTAGACGAACGAGGTAAGACAATTGACATTGAGCTAGAGAAGAAAAAGTTTGAATTTGCCGGAAAAACGTTGGCCGAAATATGGTCACAGTTGACTGTAGACAATTACCCAACCATTGCTGAGTATATGCATCCATTAAATTCAGAGCTCATGGAACAGGATATATTGTGTAGAGATCAAAACTGGTGTGACACTCATGTCCGCTCAAGCCAATACTTGCTTCAGATTGTGAAGTGTGACGACAACATGTGCTGTTTGAAAGCACGAAGCTCATACTTCAGCGTGATAAAAGACAGATTTCTTTCTCCTCCTTTACTCCTTGTTCAATCATGTGCAGGGCTTAAAGTTCCAGAACGAGCAACAGATGGAGCCTTGCACAAATTTCCATCCTTATTTGCAACTCAAAGTCTCAAAACGGAACACATTCTACCTCGGTCAGCAAACACATTTCAGACAATTCCCTACGATCTTTATTGCCTTTCACTTCAATCTGTGCTTAATGAGAGAATTTGCAAGATATGCCACGTGTACTTCAGCTCTCTGGTCATGCTCTCTGGTAAAATGACGTAGTTTGGGGTGCTCCAAAAATGGGCAAGTCATACACCCAGAACGTGTCTAAATTTAACATTAGGCTTTCTCCTTCAGACATCTACTTACCAAAGGGCTTATTTTTATTATTACTATTTTTTTAAAACAAATAGATAATTAATACAAACGCTTCAGGGCCAGTAGATTTCTTCCGGGGCACATGCTGCTTCAAACGTCACTTCCCCTTGGCCTCTGCATGAGAAAGATTTTTCTGGAGCATGGGTCTAAGAAAATGTTTTAAGTCCGATTTTCTTTGCGTATAATTTGAACATTCATTGGAATACACAAGGAATGGCTCTTTCTCAGGCTCAGTCTCGACTTTCACTGTACGAATAATTCGTCCAGTGGAGAAATGGCCTCTCGCTAATCCATTAATAATGATAATTGAGTCGATCGATAATTGATAAAACCATTCATTCGTCACATTCCAGTTTTTGGTACGGAGAAATAGACATGAAAATAAATTGATTATCTGGTAGGATATTTGCTCTTTTATCTTACTTTTAATATATATATATATATATATATATATATATATATATATATATATATATATATATATATATATATATATATATATATATATATATATATATATTTTCTTTTTTTTTTTAAAAAAAACATTGGATGCTGACATTGTAGAGATTGCGCAGGAACAATGCAAAAATATATCGAAGTATTACAGATGCACGGATCATAGAGCAAAGGAAGGTTATTATTTCTAAAGTACTAAAATAACCTTGGATTGAAACATCAGCGAATATAAACAGTAAATTGACCTTACAGTTTTATTTGTAAACATTCTTTCAAGGATGAAAGCTTTTAAGTTGAAAATGTTGCAGAGTGATTATAATGTGATATGCGGCATAGCCTCGTCATTGTACGTATTCTTAAATAAGAGAAACTAATAAGGTATGTACCGTTAAATTTGTTTATTTCCCATTTAAATGTTCCATGGGTATCGTCCACTGTCAAAATATTGGCATTTTACTGCCAAATCTATCAACTGAGGAATAAGCACATGTAAATGGCAACAGTTTTTAGCTGTTGTAACCAGGGCCGGATTAACCCATTGGCTAATAAGGCTATAGGCCCTTCTTTAGGCCCTCCATTCCATATTAAAGTACCAACGGAACACCTTCCCTCCATTTAGCCTTAGGCCCCTAAAACCTTAATCCGGCCCTGCCTGATTGTAACTATGGCAAGTCATTCATTTCAGTATCAGGGATTATGTGTCGCGTCATATTTTATTTCATCTTGTGGTGTTAATTAACGCACACACACACACACACACACACACACACATATGTGTGCGTGTGTATATATATATATATATATATATATATATATATATATATATATATATATATATATATATATATATATATATATATATTATAGTATTATTGATTCATATATCGCGATATTAATAATATATACTGTGGTATTAATAATAAATACCGCACTTTTAATAACACATAACTCTGTATTAGGGATAATGCCACTCCTGTCAGTATTAGGTATGTTACACCCAATTATTGATATATACCATAGTATTATGAATAAATACCACGGTATAAAAAAAATAGAAACCATGGTAATAAATAAGATGTAACGCAATGCATCTCCATCAACAGTTTCAGAGTCATTTTGTCTAATACGATCAATAATGTCTGTAACAAAGAATAAAGTCCGCATTCTCTCCCAGAGTTCAATAAAATGTAAGTGAATTGAACTGAGAGAGGGAGAGAAGGAGAGAGAGAGAGATTGGAATAAAACTTGTTAACAGCGTATTGCTTTCTTCTTCGTTATATGAATGCTTGTATTATTTAATACAGCGCTTTATATTATTTAATGCCGAAGTATAAAATGATTAATACTGCAGTATATATGATTTAATACTGTTATATGAATAAATTAATACTGCGGAGTATATTAAATAATACTGATATATAAACTAATTAATACCGCAGTATATGTTATTTAATACATAGATATGTATTTTACTAACACTGAGGTGTATATAATTTAATACAACAGTTTATATGAATTAATGCCATGATATATAATATTTATATATTACTTGAAAGGTCAGTGCATTTTAATTACTGTAGAGATATTAATATGTTATACTATCAGATGTGGCTAGTTGTGCCTGAAATATCATTTTTAAACTTTTTGTACCGTGGTATTAAATTATATATACCGCGGTACAATTTATTTTATACCGCCATATTAAATCTTGTATACTGTCATTGGTATATAATCCGCAGCACCGATATATATGGCTTGTAACATCCACCGCTTCACAGAGCAGCAACTCACAGTTATACCCAGTGGAAACAGGTTAACCTTTGTCACATTACGGGCAACTTGACACACTCAACGGCCTCAAGGATTCGTATCCTGTCATACTTATTTACGAAAGCTTCCTTATTGTTCAGTCTTGTGAATCACGTGGAGAAGATGCGGAATGGTTGCGACAGCCAGCGTGACGAGATCTGCATTGTCATGTATTAACTTGTGGACGTTCATGGAAGCAGGGTCCATGCGCTTTACTTCATCATATGACCTGTATAAAACTTTGTATCGACTACATATTCCCTGTTCTCATAAATAGTTGGCTTTGTTTGAAAACAAGAATAGTGAGAGAGTTCGTTCTTTGGAGTGGACGATACTTTTGAACCAAATGTATTTAATGACACATAGAGAGAATAAGTATATGTCTGTATTTTGCTTTGGTGTCCTCTCTGGTACACTGGGTAGTGTATTACAACGGCTTTGAGAGAGAAATTGAGGATGAAGTAGACATTACAGTAGAAGCTGACGAGAAGAATTATCCTTTGCAGCGAGATTACCTACAATTCAGTGGACACTCAAGAGCGAACAGGAAGATAGATATCGTTGATGTACTGTCTTGTATAGACTGACCAGACTGATGTATTTGATTGCCGAATAGCTTAACTGTTACATATGTTTGAAAAAGGATCGTGTAGTCAGTCTATTTCAGCTTTGTACATGGTTCCCAGAAGTATCAAACGTTGTAGTAAAAGAAAGTACCAAGCATACTAGGCTGGATATTAGTGATGCGAATGTTCAGTATGACCTGGATGAATTAGCTTTGTCCAGTGTTCTCTTTACTTTGATTATACCACTCAAATGTGCGAAATCTTGGAAGTTTCAGGCATCAGAATAGTACTGATAAAACAAACTTCTCCAAACTTTTTATAGGAATTCACATTTAAGTATTTGACTTAACTTCGTGATAAAAAAAACAACACACAAACAAACTTGACAGCAAGTAGATCTTTTAATTAATTTAAAAACAATAAGATTCAATGTCGTGAACATATATAATTCATGGTAGGAATTGACGACGGTTCCACTACCTTGGTTGTATTTATGACAGGTCACCGAGATGCGTTCGTTTTCAATTTTGACTTGGTGAGAAGAGCATCACATGTGCTTTAGATCAGCTTTTTAGAACCAGAGGACATGGAAAGATATGTGCTAGCTCAATTTCCCACATCAACGTGTCAAACATCTATCATACTGTAACCCTATTTCGAGGTAATATTAGCAAAGAAGTAAATATGTTCGTGCTGTACTTCTTTAGCGTGAACCTCTTGTTCCTTTTCCCGGGACGAGTTCGAGGTAGGTATTCAAAAAAGCCAATGAACATTCTTTTTTTTCTTCTTCTAGGTAACACAATTCTTTTCTGTTAGTTAAGAATTTTCTGTTTTAGTTACTTCCATAATTTTATAACTGAAGAAAATTTCCATTTTTGTTTCAACAAGAGATTTTTTACAGACCTCTGGCTTTACTTACAATATTTTAATATTTTGCATATCTGACTATATATATATATATATATATATATATATATATATATATATATATATATATATATATATATATATATATATATATAATTCAATTATTCATTGTCCATTGTTCCTGAACAAATAGTGGCCTAAATACATGTACCATCCTTTGAGGTGCCACACGACCTAAAGTGGATATCGGAAATAAGTTGACACGAAGTTAAGATATTCCATTGAAGAATACATCACTGTTTGTTGAAGGCATAATTGTTTATAATACAGCAAAAATGTAGTAACTGTAAAATATCATCTTATAATTAGTAGACTTTAAAAGTATTTTTATAGTAGATTTATACAGAAAGCTGCATAGCTTGTAAATTTTAATTTGTCTTTGCTGAAGTACGAGTACTACCCTGTATGCATTCCTTCTTACAAAATCTTGAAAACAAGCTTGATTTTTATTCTTTTTTCTTCTTCTTCCTGTCTTTTTTTCTGCTTGTAATATTTCGTTTTTGCATGTATACGAGTTCTTACATCTTGATCTCATTTCATTTTAGAATTATTGTATGTTACTCTCAGTTTATGTCATGGTTTCCATAATCTAAAATAACTCTGTATTTCTTTTGCATGTTTACCGTTCTTTTAGTTTTCAGTTCTTTCCTTTGTTTCATTCCCTCTTCTTTGATCCAACTGCATGTCTGTCGTACATATAGTGGGTACAACCACGTAACAGTTTGTTGCGGAAATTTTTGCAATATGAGATAGTAAAGGTTACAACCGCCTCGCCTGATAGCATTGGCAACAGAACGCCAAGTATTTTGTATTGCTATGGACGACTCTTCCGAACATTTAGAATGGTATGCATGTATGTGGTTTAAGGGATCGTCAGCATAAACTTGTCTATATAGTTCTTATTTGAATGGAAAATAAACAAACTTTTAATAGTTATACACCAACATTATTTTATCCCATTTGTTAAAATGTACATATTTTTCACTTATTAGCTTTGTTAAACTCTAAGGTCAAGTTCCTGTTTATCTTCGCTGACGTTTTTATCTGAAATCATTTTAGTACTTTAGAAAAAATAACTTTTTCTATGCACTAAGTGTTTTGTATCTGTACCGTTTGTTAACAACTTCAATATATTTTTTGTATAGTTCACTCCGCACAGCTCTACAATGCTAGCAGTCCATGTCACAGCAGGTTTTGATTAAAAAGTAGGTAATATAATAAATACTAATATACAAGAGCCAGTATACTACAAGAATATACTTTTCATATACTAGTATATATTTATCCTTAACATAAACTGGAATGTGACAAATGAATGGTGTTATCAACCATCGATCGATTCAATAATAGATTGCTCTTTTAGGATTTCTCTATATTTGTGTTTTGTTCATAGATTCTAAGAGGCTTTTCACTCTACGAATCGTTCATTAAGGTTTAAGTCGAGACTGCGCACGAGAAAGAACTATTCTGAGCACATTCAAATGATTGTTCAGATTCTAAGAGAACAAAAATAGGACCTAAAACGTCTTCTAAGACAAGTGCTCCAGAAAAATTTTCTCTCACACATAGGCCAGTGAAAATGACTTTTGAAAAAGCACTTGCACCTGTAAAAGATCTACTGGCCCTGGAAATTATGTATGCACTATCTCTAAAAATTAACAGGCCACTTGGGCAACTTAGCGCTTAAGGAACAAGGGCCAATGTAAGATTCAGATATGCCATTGGTGGTGGGTTTGCCCAATTTAGAAACAATCCAAACTATGTAATTTTTCTAGGTAGTTTAACATGGGCCTAAAAATCTCGGCGGAAAATAGAAGATCCGTTCATTTATTTACACGTGTATTATAAAACTAGCATGGAGGTAAAACTTACACTACAGCACTGAAGTGTGTGCTCCCTGCTCTCCTTTACCAGTTTTGTGAGTCTGTGACCTAATGATTCATACAGGATATTGACCCAACTTGGGAATCTTGTGTCGCAAGTTTACATATGTGTTCCAGCTTTTGGAAAATTAAGGGATCATTGAATTATGTTTTCTTTCTGTCTAAGCACTCTTTTCTCATCATCAAAACATTTCTTCCTCTGACTGGGATGCCACCAAAGACGGATTACATCCTACAGCTAAGTGATATACAATGCTTCGATTTAGAACCCTCTTAGGTCAATGGTACGACAGAGCACATCCCAGCGCTTTTCAAGCTATGTCACTATGGGTTTGACCTGGCTCATGGGACAATGTTGCAATATTACATATGTGTATTTGTTTCTTCGTGCCCATTAAGTATATATATGTTAGAAAGCTGGGATCTTGGACATTTCAAAGATATGACACAGGGGCAAGTTCCTTACCCAAGGGGCATGACTCAGGGTCTGTACTAAACGTATGTCTCAATTTGTCTTTTTATCTTCTTATGTCCTTTAAACCTATATATGGTCATAGAGTGTGGAACTCAACAATTACTAAGGTATGACACAAGGGCAAGTTTCCTACCACAAAGAGATACTTCCTAGGGCCTGTGTTGGATGCACATGTAAATTTGTTTGATCACTTGTGATGCACATGAGAATTTATTTCCTCATGCCCATTAAGTTTATACATGGTTATTGGGTGGGGATCTTAACAGTTTCTAAGTTATGACCCAGGGGCAAGTTCCCTACAGCAGGGGCATAACCCAGGGTCTGTATTGGATGTGCGTCTTATTTCGTCTCTTCATGCCCTTCAAAGCTATAAATAGTTATAGGGTGGGCATCTTAACAGTTTCCAAGTCATGATCTATTGGCAGCATTCCCCCGCTCCTTGGCCAAAACATGGGTTGTAATTATAAACACATTACGTGTGTTATCTCCCTAACATTCGTGATGACATATGCCAACTTTCAGATCTCCAACAACAACACCTAAGAAGTTGTTTGAGATTTTAGAAAACCTTACTCACACCTACCCCTAGTTCCACCCCCCATTAGTCGTATAAAAATGTTAAAACCGCTGTCGACATCTACATACCATCCTGCTTATATCCTAAAGTTTCAAATCAGTATCTGCAATGGTGTAGGATGAGCTACACTACATTACTTTTTAGCGAGCGGACAAACTGAAAGAACGACATAATCCCAACTTTTTTTTTTCTCAAAAAGCGCGGGGATAATTAGTTATCTGCAGCTTTTCTTTGGAATATTATACCTCCGTCTTTCATGTAAGTTACGGCTACCCACGTTTCTTCCTCCAATTACTGTGTTTAATTTGATATTAATTTCCATTTCTGGTTACTTGTTTCACTTTCGGTCAGAGATCTCGTTGTTCTATCATTCTTTGTTAAAACAGCATCGTCTAAACTGACTTAATTCTTGTTGTTTTAATTTTTGTTGTTGTTTTTTTTAAAAAACCTCAGTCACTTTGCGTGTTTACTTCTACTTCATTTTAAAATGTTTGCGTCAGGTAAATTGTTCAGACAGTTTTCATCAATGTCATGGCCCGGCAGATTTTGTATGCACAATCTTTGAAAATCGGCAGGCCCTTTGAGCAAGTTGCACTGTAAAGATGATGGGCCACTGTAAGATTTCGACAGGCCCTGTGCGTCGGGATATCCTGTTTTAGAAGTACTTAAGACTGTTACATATTTGTAGGAAATGCAACACAGTCTTCAAAATCTTGATGAAAGATAAAAGGACCTTATATTTATTTGCACGTGTGTTATGAAAGTGTCATGGAAATTAAACTTGCATCACCGCTAGAAGGGGTGTGCTCCCTGCTGCCCCTGTCCAGTTTTGCCAGACTGTGACCTAACAACTTAGAATATTTACCCAAAGTTGGACTTTGTTTGTATCGCGAGTTTACATACGTGTCCCCCTGCTTTTCACAGATAAAGGGGACATTGAGCTATGCTTATCACTCTGTCTAAGCACACCTTTTTCCTCTAAAAATGTGTTTCATCTGGTCGGGTTACTACCAAAGACGGATTTCATCCTATACGTACATACTATGAAATGCTTCAATTTGGAGCAGTCTTGATGATTAGACGACATATACAGATTTTTGTTGCATTTTAAATTTATTAATCCCACTTTACGTTATTTCCTCACTTTAACTCATTTTCTGTCTCTTGCTTTTAACCAGGTATATGTATAGCGTTATCTCTGTTATCCAGAAGACTGGATTGTTGATACTCTACAAATGATCGTTGAATTTAGAATTTGGCTTTCTGCAAAATATTTGATTGCCTTATACTGTCTGCACGTACTATCAGCTGATTTGAGATCATTTAAGTAAAATTCCTGATATTTTCATGGCCTGCGAGTTTGATTACAATAATTTTTGATAGTTTATGATAAAATAAAGGCCATCAAACTACATTCCCGCAAATCGACGTTTCTTTCAGCAAAATTCCAATCCAACCAGGTGTGCACCATCTTCGTATACTTTTTCCAGGAATAAAAGAAGATGGCTTCAACTTAATCTTCATCCACTAAATTCAAAATAAATCTCTGCAAGTAGCTCATTTTCTCAGACGCTATCGCATAACAATCGTGCTACTTAGATATATACAGCATTCATTTGGAGTACTATATCTCTTTCCCTCGTGGAAGTCACTGCTACCAACATCTCTTCCCTCGATGACTTTGCTAACTGTGAATAGCAATTTATATTTCTAGTTTATTGTTTCACGTTAGGTCACAAATCTCGTTGTTTTTTTAATTCTTTAATAATACTTCCATCACCTAAACTGCCATTTGGCACTTTGGTGCGTTTTCTTCTGCAACATTTTAAAATAGTTATGTATGGGAAATTGTTCACGCACCTTTACAGTCAACAAACGTCATGTCACATACGTGAAAACCATTATGCGGGTCACTTCACTTTCAACAAATTTGCTCTTGAGTATACTGTCACTTTGTGTCACCGTTTCAACATTTTACCTGCATACAAAAATGGTTACCAAAGTATAATCGGATAGCATAAATTCTATGTTCGCTGATCCAACGACCAGCTTAATACGATATGTTAAAAATGGAATGATTAAGTGAAATTTAATTCGAAGTCATATATTTAATCAGACGGACTGGTTTATCTGCATTTCGTAGAAAGTTTAGGTCGGATTAATGAGACTAGACTGTAAGTTGTGTTTATTGAGAAGTACACTGAAATCTGGTTGACAACTGAAAGAAAGTTCTGAGTCAAAGAGGGGCTGCGACTGCATAATACTTTGAGCAAAAAGTGCAAAAAAATTAAACACCTGACAAGGTATCCAGATACATGTAGAACAGAAAATTGGCCAAACAGACGGACACGCAGCGAAACCGAAATATCCTAACCTTCTGAACTATCGTCATGCACTGAAGTGACAGTCATCTGAGTCATCCAGTGTCGTTTCAAAATGTATCCCAGTAACCGGTTCATCATCACAGGAGTTGGTTAGATTGTTATCCCATTTCTACACGTGTGATTCTGCATATTTTCGCTACACAACCGCAATTTGCAAATATTGACATGCTATTCAAGATTTTGCATTATGTTGAAATCAACGAACTAAGCAGTTACATGCATCTAAAGCGCAGTGAACTGTACAAATCAACATAAGCTAATATGGTAGAGACAATATTACTCGGGACCTTGAAAAAGGCGGAAAATAATGACTTATCTGTTATATGTTGATGCTTGTTTTAGGCATATAGGATATAAAAGATCTGCAATCTTTTAAAAATACTCTGAATTGTGTTCTTATGACTTTGTATTCGGGCGTAAATTCATTCAATTTTAGATACATTGTCTTTATGACTTTGTATTCGGGCGTAAATTCATTCCATTTTAGATACATTGTCTTTATGACTTTGTATTCGGGCGTAAATTCATTCAATTTTAGATGCATTGTCTTGATGACCTTGTATTCGGGCGTAAATTCATTCAATTTTAGAAACATTGTCTTTATTGCCTTGTATTCGGGCGTAAATTCATTCAATTTTAGATGTATTGTCTTGATGACCTTGTATTCAGGCGTCAATTCATTCAATTTTAGAAACATTGTCTTTATTGCCTTGTATTCGGGCGTAAATTCATTCAATTTTAGATGCATCGTCTTTATGACTTTGTATTCAGGCGTCAATTCATTCAATTTTAGATACATTGTCTTGTATGCCTTGTATTCAGGCGTCAATTCATTCAATTTTAGATACATTGTCTTGTATGCCTTGTATTCAGGCGTCAATTCATTCAATTTTAGATACATTGTCTTGTATGCCTTGTATTCAGGCGTCAATTCATTCAATTTTAGATACATTGTCTTGTATGCCTTGTATTCAGGCGTCAGTTCATTCAATTTTAGAAACATTATCTTTATTGCTTTGTATTCGGGCGTCAATTCAATCAATTTTAGATACATTGTCTTTATTGTTTTGTACATTTTTTAAATTACAAAGTCTAAAGTATGCGCTAAAAGCTCAGATATGCATAAATGTTCAGAGAAAATATGAAATCCATACTTCAAGAGAAAAGCCATTTTATTCCACCATATTCGTCCCGGAACGTACAATGTTTGTACATGTTCACCGCTTAAGAGTGAAGCAACGTCGGGAATGAACTGCAGTGTGGAAGATCCAGTGTGCTATTTGTCACTCATATAGATTGTTAGATAGACAGACATACAGATAGACATGCATGCATTCATACGTGGAGAGACAATACATTTGTTGAAATTATTCAAGCTTAGTAATATGACGGACTCTTGTTTTCTAAAGGAGCCTTGTACAGTTTATACACATAGAGTGATGACTACATCCTTTCCACTTACACTTTGTCAGGAGCTTCAAGTTGGTTACTTCAACACCAATATATATGTACTTGAGCTGACTGCGATAGTAAGTTATACTGCTAAAACATTTGATTTATTAATCGTATAGAAACCATATGGCCTGGGCCACTCGATATATGTTATGACTCATTTTTCTGTTTTCTTGATCGATTTAAATAAATGTTTTGTTTTTTTTTACAAAAACGCACTTAATTAAAACACCCTTTCAGGTCTATTCTGCTTTTTGCACTCAAATTCTAACTTTGTGTACCAATTTTATTGGTTTTTGGTAGATCTGAAAACGAATTGGCTAAAAATGAATTGCTAAAAACAGTGTTTTAAAACACTTTTTGACTAAATTTAAAGTCCTAAGTGTTTTACTCTTTTTTGCTTTCTGCTAGATTTGATTAATTTGGCTAAAAACACTGAGGCTCCCTTAAATTACATATGAAAAAAACACTAGGTCATGTAGACTGGCTCGTGTCATTTTGCAAAAGTTATCTTCTACGACATGAATGTACAGAAAATCTGTATCAGCCATTAAAAGTTTCATTTTATCGCCATATGTGTTCTTTTGTTTGTTGTAATAGAAGCAACTTACTTACCTCTAGCAAAGTTAAGCCTCCGTAAATTGGTTTGTTTAAATTTATTTTATTGCTCTTTAAACTAACTTATACCATATTTTCATCTCATAGTATTCTCCTTGCAAATGAAATATCCTATTGAAATTTACAATATTTCTTTTCGTTGGTGCATATTGTTATATTCGTTCTCTTTCATTAATTTTCAATCTCCTTCCCGAATAGAAAATTCTTCATTTGTTTAAGGAAATCTTTTTTTCAAATTCATTGGTTGCTTTTTGCGTGAAAGATGTGTTAAGATCTGTGTATGGTTGTAACCATGGTTCTTCCTCGAATATGATGCTTTGTGTATCTTTTTTAGTTTCATTCCTAACTGAACACATAGCTTCAAACTAAGATAGCGGATAACATATCTTTCTTTGTTTTTTAACGTGTATAATAATTTTACCTACTGGTGGTTTTGTATCATTTTTATCTTCTATCAGTTTCTTTTGTAATGGTATAGATCATCTTGATTGGGAAATTACTTTTCTGGCGCCAAAGGATAATCTTCAAAATCGTCATGCAAGTGAGTTGGTATTTCTACATATAAATTTAAAATTCCACCAAATGCATTTTCATCACCCCAATACATTTAATTTTCTTGGAATATTTAAATTTGTTCATTGTTTCGACATTTAACAATTCTTACAGGCATTGGTTGACACATGGCCCAGTTATGTACATTGTTACATTTAGATACATGTAGTCTGGCTAATAATATATAATAAATATAATTATCATTGTTTTCGAAAAAAAGGATTAGGATTGATAAGTTTGAGCGTGTAATTTGCTAAAAGTGGAAACGACTCAGTAATGTATTCATTCAAAACTTATGAAATATCAACAAAGAAAATATAAACAGCATCATCAAAACCAAAATAGCCCTTTTCTAACCTTAACCAAGCACTGCATTCAAAATGACTTTCTACCTTGCATATAATACAATACCTCCACTGGCACGTTTTGCCTTTTTTCTTAACAAATTTATGGTAAAATGATAAACTTGGTAAACATAAACTTGGTTACAAGTTGTGAACGCTGATTTGGTTTAAACTACTTAGAATGTTTGTAATAAAGTGATATGTTGGATTAAGATACTTAGAATGTTTGTAATAAAGTGATATGTTGGATTAAGATACTTAGAATGTTTGTAATAAAGTGATATGTTGGATTAAGATACTTAGAATGTTTGTAATAAAGTGATATGTTGGATTAAGATACTTAGAATGTTTGTAATAAAGTGATATGTTGGATTAAGATACTTAACACCAGTGGTGATTTTCTTGATTGTGAGGAGTTATATTATATTTTTCGTATGATATCATATTTTCTATTTATTTTGTTACATTTTGTTTACACTTATTTTAGGACTATAGAATATATAGCCGACAAAAACACTAACTCCTAGTACAAATGCTATAAGTATATATTCATAAGTCATCTGCTTATCAGGTTTGTAAAAATCATCGAGTGTAGTTTTTTCTTTATAGTTTTATTTAAAGCGGAACTAGCGTCAGGATGAATAGAAAGAATATAAAGAAAAAGTTCCAATCAAATTATTTATTTACTGCTTAACCAACCCTTGCTCTCTTAATATTTAATTTAAGTAATCTAGTGACTTTGCTCTATTTTCATTGAACTCATTAATATTTTCGGCATTTCCACAAGTAATTTATCGTGTCTTATTCAGTCTTCTCCATCTCCATTAGAGTCCAGTAAACAGATAATCACCTCCTATAAATGCAAACTGATTAGGAATTGATCCTCCAATCTTTGCTGCCATTTATTGGTACTACATTTTTATACTGTATCCATCATCTAATTTTAAGTTAAACTACTCTGGTATATCATTAAGTGCTAATAAAATTAACTGAAAAATATGAAATACTGTTTTCTTCTAAATAATATGCATTTTTTTGAAAATTATTTTATATTCTAGCAGGTAAGATCCACCCGGGTAAATCTTTTACTAGAGTTTATTTAATAATTGTTGGTCTATTATGACGACTTCTAATATTTATTAATAATTCAATATTAAATATTAATTTTTAGTAGGAATGTTTAATTAATAAATGTTGAATATATACCAGATTTTGGTATTTTAATTACAAAACTCGTCGTGGACATCTATAACATGTAATTTGTATTCATCAAAACATGATTAAACATCAAAACATGATGGAGCATAGTTAAACCAATAAGTACCTAGTATATTTGGTGTTGTCAAACCAAATAATATATTCAGTAAACCGTTTATTGGTTTTACAAGGAAAGTTTCAAGACTTTCAAGTCTTTCATATCTATATGGTCCTTTAGTTGTATCAACGAAATTCAAAAAGTACTATACTTCCATGTATTTACCTGTACTGATATTTACCTGAATTACCTGTACTTCCAGGTAAGTCATCATCAAATTTATATAGCCTTTATTAATAGCAACAATTTCATTAGCCTTTGTGTGTATTTTGTGCTTAAGTTACTTCATGATACTATTTTTGTGCTTAAAATTCATTATTGATGACTCTAATTCTTTACCATTTTTATGTACTTCTTGATATGGATATGCCTAACTATTTATTAAATCTGTTTCGATTTTATTTATGTTTTCATCTATAATTTTTAATTTGTTATTGGTCTCTTCTCCTTGTTTTAATATCTTTCAAATTATTATCTTTGAAATTATTTTGTATCAACACGTTTTTGTAGAAACTGTCCAGTAGATGCATCATTTCATTTTGTGGGTTTTCCTACATTGGCAATAGGGTAATTTAGATCACTAGCTACTGAAGTATCTAGTTCCTTTACTTTTAATCTTACTCTGAGTATTTAAAAGTGAAATCACTAAGACCTCTTAAATATATTTATATTGTTATGGCCTAAAAATATGTAACAGAAAGAAAGTGAAACCAACAAAATCAAGTATAATCAGCAAGCAATCTATTTAAAGACAATTAAAGTGAAAATTCAAAAGACACTTACAATTTGTGAGTTTAAGTCCAAATAATCCTAAGTATCCTAATCACAAGTCCAAAAATATAGAATGTTCCGAATGAATTCTAATAGCCTCGAATGTCCTGGTGTACCACACGTATTGAATGTCATGATGCACCACAAGTCTTGAATGTCCTGATGTACCACAATGATGTAATTGGGAATGTTTCGAATTAATTCACATAATGATGTCAACAACACAACTAAAATAGATTCCTTAAAGACTGATCCTTTAGAATCGAAATTCCAGAATAGGAATGAATTTGTTTACCAAAATCTGTATATAAATACATACGCCTACATGACCTATGTCACATCACAAATGAGCAATTCTAATAGAAAATTACTTTGTGTACCTGACTTTTGTCAAAACAAGACATGGAAATAACAGTCCAGCTGCTAACAAAACCGGTCTTGAACTCAAATGCAATGTAAACATGTTGTTTACAAAAATGACCATGATCTGACTAAAGTATAACTTACAATCATGGACACATATTATATATTCAATATACATAACAATATCATTACTTAAAAAAACGGAAAAACAATAAATGATGAAACTTTGAAAATAACATCTTACATAGAATGATAGTAAGTTTACAGAACCCCAATGTCTATCTCCAACTAATCTAAATGCACGAAATATTTTTATTCTTCTAAATAATATGTTTTTTTATTCTTTTGTTCCATAATATTTTATTTGTTTTGAGGTTCTCGAGGTACATTTTTATTACAACTTCTTCTTTCATATTTATTTCATAATAATTACTTGTATTCTTTACAATTAATATAATATAAAATTTTATGGTTGGATGTTTAAGTTTATAAAAATTGAATATAAACCTGGTTTATTTATTTTAATAACATAATACTGTTTCGGGATTTGTATACCGTGTAACTTGTATTTAGCAAAATGTGATGAAACATAGTAAAATCCATAAGTAACTGCTACTGTTTGTTGTGTTGTGAAACCAAAGGAAAAACAACAACAACAACAATAACAACAACAACAAAAGTTTACATGTGATCTTTACCTTCTGCATATCTATGAAAGTCAGTTGGTTCTTTTTTGTATTAACCAAAATAACATAATTTGGTGTATAATGAAAATCAAAAAGTAATATATTTCCAGGTAGTTCATCATCGAATTTATCTAACCTTGTGTTATGATCATTCGACTTTGTATTATTATCACTGAACTTTTAATAATATCATTAATTGAAACCGTCTTTAGTCACATACGTAGGTTTACTTTAATTAATGATTCTTCTATTGCTAAATTAACTTGATAAATTCTTTCAATTGATGCTAAAATCGTTTTCTCTACTTAAATATTAATCTCTTCTGTTTTCATTGCTATCATTTGTTCTATATCATTAAAATATCTTCTTATGGGCTTCACCTTTTTATCCAATTCATCCATACTTCCTTGTAACACACCAATATCTTAGAAAGTTGTGTATGTGTATATGCTTTACTATCTGTTTTCTACTCTAGCAGATAGTTCATTTTTGAGAATAACTCAATCCATTTATTTTGAAACTTTTATTTTGTCACTTAAATCAATAATTGATAAAACGTATGTTGTTCTCATAGATCTGATAATGCTTTCACTCACATTAACCTTATTCTGTAAGTCATCTTTCTTTCTGTTTGATTCTTTAAAGTCATTCTTCCTATGTAATTCTGAAAGACTATTACTGACGGATATTATTCTGTCTTCTAGATTGTTCAAACCATCTTTAAACTTAGCTTTTCTTCCCTTCTTCATTCTGTTTCTTCTCATCGTTTGATTATTTCTTCAGCTGTTGAAGTTTTGATTGTAATATAATTTTCCTCAGACATCTTTATTTTCTCCATGTTACTCTCTAATTTTCTCCATGTTACCCTCTAAGGCTGATATTTCAGCATTACTCTTCGTTCGATTTTTTCTAATAATTTCTGTATGTTTCTACGTGTTCTATGTTTCCTCCCATTCTAACATTTCATAAACTTGTAAAGCAGTTGATATAATGCCTAATCTCTTGGTAAATATATATTATGCATCTGAATTTTAATTGGGTTTTTTTATATCTTTTATTTGCTTTTGCAGTTCTGACAGTTTAGAAAGATTTTTTTGTGATCGGTTGCTAATTTTTAAAACTTTTTTCAAATAATTCTTTTATCAACTTTTCTTTCCTTGTTTCTATATCTTTCAAATTATTATCCTCCAAGTTTGTATGTATTTGAGCGTCAACGCGCTTTTGTTCAAAGCCTTTATTAGCAGCATTTTCTTTATTCTGTAGGGTCTCCTAAATTTGTAATACGTTTCTTGCTCATGTTTAAGTTAGTGTCTAAAGATTTTTAGTTGTTCAGGGCTTCCTGCCTCTTTCTCTATGAATTTAAAACTAAAATCACTAAAACCTCTTAATGACATTCCCCTTATTCATTTAACAAAATTTAATTTGCCTGAGATATACTAAAGATATATGTAACTCGCACACCATTCAAATCAATTACTTTAGCGTCTATCTCCTTGTAATTGCTTATGTGGGCTATTAACATCGTATGATACAAAATCACCGTGCAATACATTTTTAATAGGTAGGCACTCTATTAGAGTTGAGTAGGACCGTTACAGTAAATTTTTGTATTATTTATTTGACCAAGAAAAATATATACATTTTGAGGCTTGAAAAATCCACAAACTATTTCTGATTCAGTCGATATATTTACAGATCTTTGACTATTAAATCCTATTAATCTAGAGTTGTAGTTGGTTATATACACTATAAAATTATTACTCAGAGTTACTAAAATGTTAAAGTTGTGTTTCTGGCATTCAATATATGTGCTTTCTTCATAGTCGTTATTAGCAGCAATTCCCTCCTTTATTGTTTTCACGTACATTTCTAAATTATAAAAACCACCTGGTATTGATGTGGTCTTGGTTTCATTTTCATCTGCTATAGTAGAATATATAGTGAGTTTTTTGTGATCATTTGAAATATTGTAATAACCAACTACACAACAATTCTTTGTAATGACTGTTCTTCTACCGTTATGTAAATAGGCTTTGCCATTCTCCATGATTCCATTTAAGTATCGATAATTTTTTCAGTCCAAACGAAGACGACGAGGACGATTCAATCGTCCTGGCTTCCGGTCTTCAACCTCTACAAAGACTTTTAAAGCCTATATGCTGTTTTATCTTTTTATGACACCTCTGTAACTAAATCATTCTTAATTTCATTAATTTTCATCAGCCTAAAACTAATTCCATGGTTATTAGGTAACTCCATTTAAAAGTATTAACTTATAGTTGATACCTAGCTACTTACTTTAGTATTTTGTCTATTAGATAATCGATTGTAAACTGATTCAATATCATAAATAGTTATTGCTTTCTAATGTAGCTATTTAATGGTTTTTATTTTCCTTTGTAAAATTAATATATGCTTAAAAGTTATCAAGCTAGACCTTAATGTTTAAATTGGGTATCCAAATCTAAAAGATAAAATTCACTAAGTATTTGATTCCGTTTGTTGTTAAGTAGTCTTCTTTTAACTCTTTCTGTAATTCATTAAAATTATCAATTGGATCAAATGTACTCATCAAAGATGTTACCCCCAATATTACAACATCTGACAATGATTTTGATATTTAAGCTGATCTGACATTTTATATGTTTTCTTGCTTTGTTTTAAATCCATTTTATCCACCTCCTTGTCAGTTCAATGTTTACGAGTTACTTCTTTGTATGCTCCATTTACTATAATAAGTTTAATTCTTGTTTGTATTCTTCATGTAAGTTGGCTTTCTTGTTATTATCTTCAATTTGCTTTTCATTCATTTAAATAGTGTCGAATGGCTAAAGTAGAAACTGGTCAAGAGTTTGAGAATTCTGATGACATTGAAGATTTTGATTCCTGTTATAATACAGATTATGAAGCAAGAACGGAAGACCCTTTAAGTAATAATTTATCTGATGACTGATTTGAAACCCATCAACAAATAGCTCAAGAATTAAATAAACAACTAGCTGATGAATACATAGAATTTATCAAACATAGTTTAGGTATTGATGAAATACAGTTTAATCGATTTAATAATAATAATTCAGCAATAAGAGAAAGAACATTGTATTGCGAAGAAATAGATGAAAATATGATTAAAATTTCTAAAAAGAATGAACCAGGTATAATAGTATCACTTTACTCTAAAGCTACCCAAAGTGGTAGAAGTAAATGTTTGCATTCAGTCGGTTGGATAAAAATGGAAATATATGGCATTCACCAAATTATAAACCGCCTAAACTATTGCAAGAACCTATTGATAAACCATCTACTGATGAAACAGCAATGGCCACATTTAAATTTTAAAAAATACCATTAGAACCAAAAGTTACAAATAGGTGATCAATAACAGTTCTTGAAGAAATATAAATGCAAGTAATTAACACAAATGAGACATTTAACACGAGAGTAAAAGAAACAGTATCTATAATAGATGAAATAATTCCCAGTGATTAACAGTGTAGAGTATTTACTATGGAAGAATAAAGAGAATGAAGAGGGCATGTAGCTGCTGTCGATGTTGTAATTCAAAAATGTTATCAGTAAAATCAGACCCGGCTGTAAAGGACGACAATATAAAGAACAAAAAAATAATATTGCTAAAGATAAAAATAATATTGCTAAAGAACAAGATCCATATATCTAAAACAAACATTACGAAATGATTTATTACAAGGTTGGGAACGTCAAAGATCACAATTAGTTGCTCATTTCACAGAAATATAAAATAACTTTGGAGAAAATATAAACAAGAAAAACTTAAAAGTTAGAGAAAAGTTACCATAAGGTGAAAGTTTAAAGCAACTGTTTAAAAAAGTGGCGTAACAATTGGTGCAATTTTTGCAGCTATTGCTATTATAGCAGCAACTCTTGGTATTATAATAATAAATTGTGTACGTTTAACAGGAGGTAGCAGTAGTGGTAGTGCTGTTAGTGGAGGTACGAGTGATTACAAAGATTCGTGTACTGATAAGTTAAAAAAAAGGTATGAAAAATATTGCCAGCAATTTGTTTAGGTTAGGAAAAAAAAAGGCAGCAGCATCACTGTCTAGTATCATTAGTAGTGTAATAAGTCGGTTTTTAACATCGGCCGGAATAATTTTTAGCTGTTTATGCCATTTTTTAAATTATTGTATTAATTGAATTGTTCTCTGTAATTGTCCTAAAGAATTTGTTTTGGTAAGCAAAGGAGTAAAATAATAACTAATACGATAATTACACCAGCTCCTGCAACCATAGATATAAGTATAAACGTTTCTTTTTATCTCATGATCTTTATTAGTTAGACTACCACCAGTCTTATCCTTCTTAACTTCATCATCCTTTTTCACCTTTGTCCTTGTCTTGTAAGTAGTGCGTCATGACTATTGAATAGGTTTTGACGTCTTCTCCGTCTTCGCTGTTTGCCATTTTACGAATTGTTGCAAATTTTTCATCGGCATTTCTTAGTTGCATTTTTGTCACCTCAGTATTTATAGTAGCATTTATTCGTAAAACAGAACTTTTTTATGACTTTTTCATCAATATATCACTGGCTAAAAGAAAGATACCATTACCCCAACTACATAGTTTAGTCCAACTTTTGAAGCTGAAATATGTGCTTGAAATCTTATTGTGATGCTTTCCTCTGACTCAAAGCCTTGCTCACCTTAAATTAATTTTTCAAATACATTTTGATGTTATCTTTAACAGTAGAATCAGACTGTGATAGTTGTTCTATTTTGTACATGGACACCAAAACAATAGAACACATCCGATCTAATAATTAGATTTAGGCGTGCTGCTCCTTCATCTATTAGTCCGTTGCTATTTTGTGGAAAGAAATAAGTCCGTCCTATGTGTGTGTGTGTGTGTGTGTGTGTGTGTGTGTGTGTGTGTGTGTGTCTGTGACGGCGTTATAATAATTTCTTTAGCCGGCATTTTTCTCCAGTAATGCGCTACTATTCCGGCTCCTTAATTATCTTTACGTTTTTAAGCACTAAACACAACATCTGGTGTAGGTCCTGCAAATCATTGATGTACCTTTTTATGTTCTATAGATCCAGTATCAATAAGATATTTATTTTTTCCAGCAATATATTTCCAGTCAGTATTATAAGCAATATCAAAGTTATTACAGATTATCTTAAATTATTTTATATCTATCTTGTTGTTTGGGGGTTTATATACTTAAGTATCTGGTAATGGTTTTGAACATTCAGACAACAGTTTTGTATTTGAAAGTATATATAAAACCTATGTACTGATTTTACTAACTCTGGTATACTCGGATCATGTCAATGCCTGTAAGATATTCTGCAATCTGATGTTGCATTTGTATGATTGAATAATTCGGGGCAAAAAAGGGGTACGAGCCAGTCTATATGCCCTAGTGTTTATCATAGTTTATATTAAGGAAATCTAGGTGTTTCTATCCAAAATGTTCAAATCTATAACAAAGAAAAAAATGTTTTTTTTCAAATCGTGTTTTGGACCAATTGTTATTAAGTCTACCAGAAAGTCAACATAAAAACAACAACAACAAAACAGTCAAAAAATGTTAGGATTTGAGTGTAAACAGTACAATTTAGTTTAGTTGAGAACGTGTTTTAAAATGGTGTTTTTCGTTAAATTCTTTTAAAATTGGGGAAAAAAATTGGTCATAAAATAAACCAACTGGCACAGGACATACGCTTTCAATACTACTTTTTTTCCCCGACATTAATAACGTTTCTTTTGTTTACTGTGAGAACATTCCTCTGCATGATGACACTTTAACTAAATCTGAACCACTTTATTCTGGACACTCGAAGTATGGGTGGATATGTTTTTGTCGGTGATACACTACAACGTTAATTATCCGGACATCAATGTTCCAAACTTTTAACTAAAGGGAATCCGATTAATGTTGATGTGTTGCAAGTATAGTCATGTTTATCATAATTATCCCTTTTTGTTCTGAACTTGCCTCAGAAAACGTCCATTCTTGGATTAACAATGGAATGTAAAAGTAATGAGTGTTTAGTAAGCACACTAAGAAAGAAAGAAAGAAAGCTAGTAAGTGTAGCATTAACTCATACAATAATACTATAATTTAGGGTAGGGACATATTCAATAACCACTACCCTCCCCAACAAAATGATAAATTTTCTTAAAGTACTCAACCCACTGTTGCATACTAGATTCGTCCCGAATTTTATTACTGAAGACATTTGTCACTCTACCAATGCATTTTAGTAAAAACTTTTGACATACAACTGATATAATACATGCATTGTGCATTTATTATACGCATCCATTCATATATACTCATAACGACCTATGCGCGTTCTCTCCAGAATTATGTCAGTAATTCTAAATATCCAATGTATATTAAGGTCGAGACCTACAAATCGTCTCTGAAAGAGCTACATTTTTGTTTAGTGGTAGTACTGTAAATAATTGTATCAACAGTTACAAGGAGATTTTTACGAACATCTTCCACAGTATCACATTTTCAAATATATATATATATATATATATATATATATATATATATATATATATATATATATATATATATATATATATATATATATATATATATATATATATATATATATATATATATATATATATCGCACTCTCTTAAAAACTCCAAGACGTTCTCAGCTGGAATATCATAACGGCGCATCCCAGACCAAAAATATTGCTCCATTAGTCACCTCTTACAGCATTCAAGAGGGTGCCTGTTCTAAATCAAATCGAATACACTGAGATGCAGAATTGATACCTCTGAACAAATGCTGAATTAATAGTTCCACCATGACAATCAGCAGTACTTAGCAACTATTTAGTTCTTTAATCTAGTATCAATAAGAGGACCATCAGATGTTGCCTTGCATGATTGTTATCAATAAGAGGACCATCAGATGTTGCCTTGCATGATTGATTATCAATAAGAGGACCATCAGATGTTGCCTTGCATGATTGATTATCAATATGAGGACTATCAGATGTTGCCTTGCATGATTGATAGCACAGCAGTTACATAAAACATGCTAGCTTGGGAGAGCACAAACTATAACGAGGTCTCACAAAGTAGACTAAAATGTTACAAATACATAGGAATCTTGAGCTTCGATAACTCGAAAAGTATTATTTGGATTTAACTCCAATTTTCAAGTAAGCTTGCCTTTACTAGAAGCAAAATAGTATACAACATTTTATATCTCTGCGCAATTAGGAAAAAAATGTATATGCAGCTAATGGTGGACGGAGCAAAGAGCACGTAATGTTATAATCAATTCTCTAATAATTTTATAATTAATCCTGCTTAGTGGTGTTATCCTAAAGTGTAACCTGGCGTATGTAAAGTACATTCAACTTTCGTTACAACGACTTATTTTATTACAACAGAATATTCGGGTATCGACAGAAAGTTTATGGAAACAAACGTGTTCAATGGTAAATTTGACCTTTGTAACGGAATATTCAATTTCAGACTCCGACAGCGATTTCACGGTAACAGATATGCATATTTCCTTTATATGTTGTTCTTTACGACAATACGGTCATTGCCTGGAATTGCTAATTGGAATTCTACTTTTAGCGGAAATATGTTCCAGGATAGTATGTAAATCTTTTGTTCTTGGGGAAAAAAAGAGTCTAAAATGTTGTAAAAATATGCACGAAATTGTAAATAATAATTGCGATATTATTAGATAAAAAATATAGAGTTATATTTCTGACTGATTCTTTTAATTTAATGCAGGTATAGCAACGATAAGACAAGGACGATAACTCCTCTAAATTAGAGGCACGATCTTTACCAGGACAGATTCGTCACCACGACAAAATGTCTGGACACCAACTTGATCGTTGTAACGAGAATTGGCTGTAATTCATTATGCATATAACATAGCACAAAATCGGGAGACATTTGTCACATTCCGGAAACTATACGCACTCAAAGCCACGGGTCATTACTTAGTCTTATGAAAACTTCTTTATTGTTCAATTGTATGAATCACATGGAGAAGATGCTGAATGGTGCAAACAACCGGCGTGCCAAGAACTACAGTTTCATGTAGCAACTTGTGGACGTTAATAGACCTTCATTTTTTGAAAGTTGGATTCGTGTGCTGTGGTTCTTCATATGGAACTTTGTGTTGACTTCGTTTCCGTTACTCAGAAACAGTTCTTATTTATAGCAAGAATAGTAAGAAGAGAATCGTTTGTCCGTACTGGACTATACTGTTGAACTAAACTTATTTAATGACGTATAGAGAGAATGATTCTGTGTTTGTATTTTACTTTGATGTCCTCTGTTGTGTATTAGGTAGTATATTACCATGGGTTTGGGTTCGATTGAGAAATTGCGGTGTTATACGGGGATGAAGTGGGTACACGGCTGATAAGAAGAATTTACCCCTGTCCTTCGCTGTAGGATTACCAACAATGTAGTAAACACTTGAAAGCGGACAAAAAGAAAGAAATTCATGACACACCGTTTTGTATAAATTGACCATATAGATGCATCTGACTACCCAAAAGCATTACTGTTATATATTAGACACACACACACAAAATCGAACAAAACGGAAAGATATCATATGGCCACACATCCATTTGGGCTTTCTAGATGAATCTCAGTAATAAACACTGCAGTACAGGAAAAATACTAAGCTGAACATTAATAATGCAAATGTTGACTTCAATCCAGATCAGTCAACTTCTCAAACGTTTTCTCCACTTTGGCTTTATTCGTCTTGCAATCGAATGAGTCAAATCTTGAACGATTGAGACACCAGAACAGCACCGAAAAAACGAACATCTTGACGCATTTGGATAGGAATTATCAACGTCACAAATGTAAAATAGTCATAGCTACATTTGCATTTCAGTGTGGCGGTGGAGAGAAACGTTTGGTCGACTTTTATAGAACTAGATGGACAGATTTTCTGGATGAATTTCCGACATCAGTGTTTTTATAAATATCCAATTGTAACTGTATTACGAGGTAACTTTTAGAAAAGGAGTTAATATGTTGATGCTGTATTTGTTAGGTGTGAACCTTATGTTCATTTTCCTGGATTTAGTCGGGGGTAGGTATTAAGAATTAGCCGATTTTTTTGTTTTTTGTTTGTTTTGTCCCTCAGAAACCAAGTTCATATTTCAAGTAACTGCTGCTAATATCATACTCGAGTAAACAATTGTTTATGTTGCAGTGTTGCAGATGATTTGGTACTTGTATAAATAAAGAAAATATTCGATGTTCTTTAAATAAGAGATTTTTATGGAATTAAGTTCATACCAATATTATATTGCGGTCACAATTCTTATTTACATATTATTTAGCCATATGTTCCTGAACAAATTGCACCATAAATATATCCATCTTTTTTAAGTTGCTCTAGGATACGACATTAAGTTGTAATTGTACATCGTTTAACATTAACGTTAGATATTCTACTGGAAAATGCAAAATTGTATAATGCAATTCTGTGCAGAACATAATTTGTTTTAATTAACTTTCTAATTAAAGATGAAACTTAGAAGACTACAAAAGTATTTTCAAAAGAGTTAAAACGGAGAGGTACATATGCATAGCTTGTAAATTTAATTTGTCTCTACAAGTACTTCCCTGTTGCCTTCCTTCTCTCATAGCTCGTAAATTTAATTTGTCTCAACAAGTACTTCCCTGTTGCCTTCCTTCTCTCATAGCTTGTATATTTAATTTGTCTCTACAAGTACTTCCCTGTTTCCTTCCTCCTCTCATAGCTCGTAAATTTAATTTGTCTCTACAAATACTTCCTGTTGCCTTCCTTCTCTCATAGCTTGTAAATTTAATTTGTCTCTACAAGTATTTCCCTATTGCCTTCCTTCTCTCATAGCTTGTATATTTAATTTGTCTCTACGAGTACTTTCCTGTTGCCTTCCTTCTCTCAAAGCTCGTAAATTTAGTTTGTTTCTTCAAGTACTTCCCTGTTGCCTTCCTTCTCTCATAGCTCGTAAATTTAATTTACAAGTACTTCCCTGTTGCCTTCCTTCACTCATAGCTTGTAAATTTAATTTGTCTCCACAAATACTTCCTGTTGCCTTCCTTCTTTCATAGCTTGTAAATTTAATTTGTCTCTACAAGTATTTCCCTGTTGACTTCCCTTCTCTCATAGCTTGTAAATTTAATTTGTCTCTACAAGTACTTCCCTGTTGCCTTCCTTCTTTCATAGCTTGTAAATTTAATTTTTTCTGTAGGTACTTCCCTGTTGCCTTCCTTCTCTCATAGCTTATAAATTTAATTTGTCTCTACAAGAGCTTCCCTGTTGCCTTCCTCCTCTCATAGCTTGTAAATTTAATTTGTCTCTACAAATACTTCCTGTTGCCTTCCTTCTCTCATAGGTTGCAAATTTAATTTGTATCTACAATTACTTCCTGTTGCCTTCCTTCTCTCATAGCTTAAAAGCAAAATTTTAAAAATTATTTTTGTACTTTTGCTTTTTGTATATATATATAAACTGTTACATTTTGAACCTCTCAGTTCAGCTAACATTTGCTGAATTTTTCTCCCAGTTTTTGTCATAGTTTCCGTCATCTAACTGACTCTCTGGTTCCTTTGCATGTATATAGAGCTTTTATATCTATTCTTTTCTTAATTTCACTTTCAATTTTTTTTGTTTGTTTCAACTGCATGTATGTTGTATATAACTGTATCATATCTCTCAGCTTAGTAAGTTGTATTTAAGACTATTAATATTCGATTAGAGTTTACATGTTTGTTATATTCTGATATCTCTTGTTCGTGTAATGTTGTACTTCCTGTATTTTTATTGTCAATGATTGTGTATAACTTAGTGTTGTCTTGTCTGACACTTGTACTAGTCTGTAAGCAATTGCTCCTTCTTTACTGCATGCATTATTTTGACGTATTTGTCTAAGTGATGTGTTTTAGATTTTGAAGACTATATACATACATATATACATGTGCAGTGTTTATGTACATAACTTTGCAGCAACCGGAGAGGTGACCTGTACCAAGGGGCGATTTGGACCCAGATGCCAATTGACGTGTCATTGTATCAACTCGATTGAGTGTTTTACTGGCTGTATATCGGGTTGTGAACCTAAATGGGACGGACCGACGTGCCAAGTCGTCATAGGTGCGTATTGAGCAATACATATGCGGAATCAAATAAAATAACGTAACATTAATTAGGCGCCACATACCTGGATAGATTTGTCTCAAGTGCACTCGCGTTGCACTTCTGAAGTACCAGGTTCGATTCCCGCTGTTTCTGCGTGCAAGGATTTGTGTTTGCCAATCTATGGGGGGGGGGGGGGGGGAGTTGTGTAAAAAAAAAAGTTAAATGGATTAGGAACGCAGTAGTATATATAGGAGTTTGTAGTTGCATAGGAGTGTTCTGAAATACTATCCGTGTGCATTAGTAGCTAGGAATGCATAAACGGAAACAATGTGCTTCACTCAGGATTGGAGCAGTCCTTTGCGCCCAAAGTAAGAGAGAGAGAGAGAGAGAGAGAGAGAGAGAGAGAGAGAGAGAGAGAGAGTGAGAGGTAATCGTCATCTGTAGTTTCTAGATAAAATGATATCCGAATAACATGGAATATCTCAATTCCAGAGAATATTGCACTCGGTGGAAGAGCTGAACAGAGAAACACAACAAACGACCGCAACGCCAGTCTTGTAGTTGATGGCAAGGATGAAACGTTCGGCCATTCAGAATGGAGAGGGAAAGACCAAACAGTCGTGACATGGTGGCTTGTTGAAATTATCAAGCAAGACTACATCAGAAAAATTGATATTCGATTTAAGACAGGTAACGTTGAATGTGTATTCAAAGAGTAAGTAAATTCCTTTTCAAGACCGGTACATGCTCTTTTATTTTGTGAACGATGAAATAAATGTTATGTTTGTTACAGCTGTTCTAGACTATCTTCGTAGATTTCAGACGATGGTGACATTTTATATTTTTACTGTTCTTGGAAAACCCTCTTTCAGTTTTACGTTTTCTCCTTCTTCCACTCATGAAAAAATACATTGTCTTATTTCTCCTTCGTTGAATTTAAATAATGGTTAGTGTAATTTTCTTCTCAGACTTTTAATGGAAACTTCCCTTTTATATTCTATTCCTGTCAACATTTAAAATTACCGGGCAATATCGGCGTATAGTCGGCTATTCACTCAATATCGAGAACCAATCGCATGCGACTTCGCTCATCTGAAATGGTCGTTTTGGTCATGTGACTCGAGCGGCTGTGAATTTGTCATGTGACTGTCACGTGATCAGTATCTCGTCGTGTCACTATTATAACGGTTCAACAACGCTTTAAATTACAAAATGGACGGATACATTTTTCATTGTGACCCAAATTGCTCAGAACACTGTTAATTAATCCGTCAATTATGCACGCAACTTCCCTTGAACTCTGCACTTTATCCTTATTTGGTAGCATTTATCTTGAACTCTAGCTCTTCCTCTCCATCTCAATAGGAACACAGCAGCCATTAACAATGACAAATCAAACAACAGATACCACCTTATTAGCAGCTCATTAGAATTTGTAGTAACACATATTAGCCTTGCTGACAGTTTGAATGATGCTCGGTTAAAAAAAAAAGAAACATCCAAGTGTTCTTCAGAACGAAGTCCATAAACATTGATATATATCAATTTATTTTTCATCTGTATTAAACATATTTTAGATCATTTGAATCTGTCTGTTGCAAATTGTTGCACGAGGAACATTTGAGAAACGTCAAGTCCATGAGGTCAAGTCCAATGGCTCAAGTAAGGCAGTTAAGTCCATCCGTCAGGTCAAGTCAACATTTTTACACTATGCTGCTACCACGTGCTCCAATCTTCGCCAGTGTTGTTGACATTGGAAAATTTGAGCTTATCGGGTTCAGGAAACCTTCCAATGAAAAGGTCTATTTCAAATAAATATTATCTGGAAATCCGTTGGAATTAAATCTGTTGGTAATGTCTTCGCTTTTATTTATTTCTTTTTGCCAACAATAATATATAGAAGAAATATAGATGTCGGTACTGAGATAGAAAAAAAGAAATTAGTTCCAGGTGATATTTTCTATCATTTAGAAAACTTTTAATCAACATCTTCCAAAATAAGACTTTGTTTTGAAATGAACATAAATATTACAAGTGGTATGGAGAGCTATAGTCAGTGAAATGTACTGAACTAAGCAGGACCCTTCTTAGCGGTATAACGGTACCAATTGCGCAAGCCCGGAGGGGGGAGCGGAGCTTAAGGTGTAGGAATATTGTATTCCGAGATAAACAACAAAACTAGTTGTGGTTGGTGCATTATGTAAGAGTTGTAGTTTCTGCCAGGCTTTAAAAAAAGTTGAATCTCTTGGTAACATGTGAGATTATGTTAATTCATATCTAGATCATATTTTGTATTTTTTATGATTTTCTACAAATCTGATACACGTCATTGAAAATGCCTCTGTTGTGACTGGATAACTCTTACCCCTGTTTAGTTCCAGCAGAGTTATCTCTCTTAAATGCAACGGAGTACCTGGCTCTGTCCTTGCCAACTTGACAATCTAACATTGCTCTCTTTTAAAGCGTGTGACACACATGCTGAAGTAGGATATAAATTATATTTATTTCGCCAAACATTAGCATTGAGGTCTATGGAAAAAAACAATTGGTACTGTGATACCTAGAGTTGCCAGGTCAGAGATAATGGTCCCATTAGATTATATTCCTTTAATCTCACTGGCCAATGGGCTGGCAGAAGTGCAATACATTTCGCAAGAAGTATGGATAGTGGGGAGTTGGTAACCCTGTTAGTATTGTAGCCAACTGGTTAGACAGATAGGCAAATAATAATGTGTGTATGTATTTTTTTTATTAAAAAAATAATTTTAAATTAAAAAAAAAACTTACAATAATCATGTAGCTATGCACAGGGTTATCGTCCAAGCTGAATTTAGCTACATTTTAACAAACAGTCATTATATAATTTATTAGCCAAATATTTAAAAAGAATTAATTAAAATATGCACATGTATATATTTTGCTATGCATTCACATTTTGAAATTTGCGTACGGTGCACATGTACACCTGCGCAGGGAGCCGCGGTTGCTCAGTTGGTAGAGCGTAGGATTCTTAATCCAAGTTTCGCGGGTTCGATACCCACCCAGTCCACCCCAGGTCGGCTGCCTAGGTGTGTCCTTGGAACTACTGTGTTAAAAGTGCCTTTAAAACAATATAAACATAAATATTTGCTTTTGCACTACCTCCCAGAGTTGGTACAAATGTACACATCATGCAGATTTATATACGTGCAAATCAGTTCACGTAAAGAAATGTGCATATGTATGTACATTTGAAATCGTACGTAAATAGATGAACGTGAACGGGGCATAAGAAAATAACAAGAATGATAGCAATATAGCATTTCTTTTCTTTAAAGATTCTGCAACCCATAAAAAGATACCGGGCTTCTCATTATATATCTCGGATTTGAAACCTGATAGCGAAGAATATAACGGAAGCCACTGCTACACGGATACTACTACTGACCCCTCGGTGGACCCTGGCACTGAATTCTCATTCAGAAATTGCACCCGTCATGGGCATTTTGTCATTCTGTACAATAAAAGGGATAAAACAATGCCAAACGTTGACACGAAGAGTTATTCCAAGTATCCACAATTGCTACTGAATGAAGTTGAGGTTTATGTAGATAAAGGTACGTGACGTCAGTAATGGTGTATGTATTAGGCATATACGCTACGTAATATCAGTAATGGTGTATGTATTAGACATATATGCTGCGTAACATCAGTAATGGTGTATGTATTAGGCATGTATACTACGTAATATCAGTAATGGTGTATGTATTAGACATATATGCTACGTAACATCAGTAATGGTGTATGTATTAGGCATGTATACCACGTAATATCAGTAATGGTGTATGTATTAGGCATATATGCTACGTAATATCAGTAATGGTGTATGTATTAGATATATATGCTACGTAACACCAGTATATATGCTACGTAACGTCAGTAATGGTGTATATATTAGACATATATGCTACGTAACGTCAGTAATGGTGTATATATTAGACACATATGCTACGTAATATCAGTAATGGTGTATGTATTAGGCATATATGCTACGTAATATCAGTAATGGTGTATGTATTAGGCATATATGCTACGTAATATCAGTAATGGTGTATGTATTAGATATATATGCTACGTAACATCAGCAATGGTGTATGTATTAGACATATATGCTACGTAACATCAGTAATGGTGTATGTATTAGACATATATGCCACGTAATATCAGTAATGTTGTATGTATTAGACATATATGCTACGTAATATCAGTAATGTTGTATGTATTAGACATATGTGCTACGTAATATCAGTAATGTTGTATGTATTAGACATATATACTACGTAATATCAGTAATGTTGTATGTATTAGACATATATACTACGTAATGTCAGTAATGGTGTATGTATTAGATATATATATACTACGTAATATCATTAATGTTGTATGTATTAGACATATATACTACGTAATATCAGTAATGGTGTATGTATTAGACATATATACTACGTAATATCAGTAATGGTGTATGTATTAGATATATATACTACGTAACATCAGTATATATGCTACGTGACGTCAGCAATGGTGTATATATTAGACATGTATGCTACGTAACGTCAGTAATGGTGTATGTATTAGATATATACTACGTAACATCAGTATATATGCTACGTAAAGTCAGTAATGGTGTATGTATTAGACATATTTGCTACGTAATGTCAGTAATGGTGTATGTATTAGACATATGTGCTACGTAATGTGTATACAGTATTAAATTAAGTTCGTCTTTCTATCAATAAATTCGCGAAAATATCATTTTCCTTGCCTCACTTTTTCATTCTATGACAACAAATACGATAAATCACGATACAAAATAATGCCTAAGTACAAAATGACAATAAATAATATTCCTCTCCATACTTTTCTATCATTCCGTACTTAAGCATGACAACCTTAAGTGTGTGGACTTCTTTGAAAAAAGCCCTCCACCGCAACCTGAAAAAAATACATTTTTCTTCTTTAGGTCATGCATCATCGCATGGAAATCTATGGTTCTTTTTTTAAACATTTTCATTTAAGACCAATGTATTACTTTTTTCTACTGATAATTGAGTGATAATAGTTTACACCGACAACTGTATGTCAAATTATTGTACAGTATTTATTATTCAATTGATACTATCAAGCGGACACGATTTTAGACGATGCCTGACCTGACACAAAAATATGTTACTGTGCCGCATCTATGATTGAAAATATGTTTGTCTCAGCATGCAGTAACAGTAACATACTGTAGAGATTTCATCAAGACATGATACATACAGTCGAATGTAAATACAAAAAAGCATGAGATCTTCAGCAAAGCAACATACCCTCACTCTTTGAATTCTTTCTTATCGATTCCCTCACCACCTTCACCAACAGATCGCATAGTATATGTGTGCACACACGGGGACTATTTTTGGCGTGGAATAAAAATTTTAGACCGCTGCATGCCACTCTCAAAAATATTCCTTTCTGCTTCGAACGATGTGGAAGGATGTTCACTAAAGTACACGCACGCGAAAACGCACAGAAAAGTGGTTTCACAATATCCTTAAGTTTTGCTCGCTAAAGCATGGTTGGTACAGCAACAAAATGTTGTTTGTTAGACACATTTTTTTGAAGCTCGATAAAAATGGCCCCTATTAAACAGAATTACAGTACGGAAACAAAAGGTGGCGTGTTAGACAATTAACTGCTATACTCCCATAGATGATGACTGACGTTGAATGCTGACAATGTAACTCATCTGAGATCTTATCAATATGAAGTGTGAAATTTAGAAGGAAGGAAGGAAGGAAGGAAGGAAGGAAGGAAAACGTACTTTGAATAGAGTTTCAGAGCACTTCGTCGAGCGGAATCACTTATTAGTGTCATTTCCTTAAAATAGTTGCTTGAATTCTATAATCAGGGTGTTCTGTCGGGACCTATGGTCAGGACTGTGAACAGATATGTGGTTGCTGTGAGGGGGGAGTCTGTAACAGGAGTGACGGAAGGTGTCAGTGCCAAGAGGGGTGGGAGGGAGACACTTGCAAGAGTGCCAAGATCACCAAGTCGATGACAACGACAGCAGCAGTAACTACGCCGTCAGTGGCAACGGCATTTACTGATGCATCAGTAACAACGATTGAGTTGGAACATACTTCAAAACAAGGTATGTTTATCTTTAGCTCGCTTGCACGAAACTGAAAGAGAACTTATAAGAGTACATCTTTGTGTTTAGGTCAGTTCTTAATAATAATAATAATAATAATAATAATAATAATAATGACTTTATTTAAAGAGGGTGACACAATTAGCTGAAGAACTAATCGATCCTGAGGCCCTCATACCAAGGAATATATTTGTACATAAATATACAAACAGACACACACACATATAGATACATATGCATACATATACATAGCAGCATGCATATACAACAGTACATTCACTTTCTTACCTGTATCATCCCCACACGGACACACACTCATACATATGAACCCACACAGTCAATATACATGCAATATGCAATACAAATACAGTTATTTTCATTTTCACTCAAATGCGCATGCTTCATTAATCATCTGCACCTACATCAATGTATACACATATTCATATATTCTCTCTCTCTCTCCCTCTCCCTCTCTCTCTCTCTCTCTCTCTCTCTCTCTCTCTCTCTCTCTCTCTCTCTCTCTCTCAGTTATTTGTAGTTATGAACAAAGATTTGTGCATTGCAAAAGAAGTACATACCAAACGTAGGTTACGGTGACATAATTCACACAATGGTAGTATGTATGTGGAGATTTCAAGACCACTCATATTTTTGTTGTATTACCATCTCGCACTGGGGTTGGAGAACACTGGCATTAAAATTAAAAATCACTAGACTACTCATATTTTTGCGTATTGCCATCATGTACATGGATACTTTAGCATTAAATATCAAAATGATTAAAACATTACTTGATCAGTCAAACTCGAGGGTATTATTTTAACAAATTACTAGACCAGTCTGACGATCAAAACAATTAGCAAAAACAAAAATATAATTTGAAATTTGTTACATCTAAAAAAGAATGGAACAGAGCTACATTGATTTCAATGTTTTCATAGATGTAATATTAAGATTTCACGAGTTTAACATGAAAGCAATAATGTTTATATCTAGATATAATGTATATTTGTGTACAATTTAGGACGAGATAAAATATAGTTTTGTTGAAGAATAATATTCAAGAGAAAAAGAGTACTAATTTGTTGATTCCGAACATAAAAAGATATGCTCCATTGTTGCAGAAAAGATATGCAGATTTACGGATTTCATTTAATTATGATAACATCAAAATAACAGCATCAACGCTGATAGCCCGATGGTTAAAACAGTGCAATATGAGGAAGGAATAAATTACTTATTTAATGAGGGTAAATACACAAATTTGTATTCAACTAAATTTACAACAGGACCTGAAGTGGTCGTAAACTTTACAACGAGCGAGCAGACATCGCTGACTTGCAAGCATATGAAAAATACAACAATGGATATAAATAATTTTGGACACTATCCCTTTTCATCACCATGTCTCTCCGTAATATAATGATACCGTCATCACCATAGCATTGGCTACCGTTACTTTGGAAGCTTTTATATGGTTTTTAAATCTTACCATCGGGCTTTCGTAAAAGTCTTAACCTTGTTGACCTAGCACCCACTCATGCCAATTATAGAAAACAATATGTTCATCTAGGAAAGAAACAACTTGTCTACCTGTTTTCAATGCCAGCTGATTACACTGCCAATAATAGATATATGCCCTTTGATGTCATGTAAATACACCTTATTGGCGCGCTACACAATGGGGTTGAATCTAAGCTACGCATTAGTGATTCAGTCGAATCACTAAAGAAAGTTCATACTTCATAGAGAAAACACACCCTCAGTTAAATAAATGGGGTTTTTTGTTTTGTTTTTTTAATTTTATTTATTTATTCATTTTACCAAATTGTAATTAAGTTACTGGGGCCTATTAGGATAAAATATTTAATATAATTTATCTGAAATAGTAATCAAGATAGTTGTTGACATTAAATTTAATCTAACAGTCATTTACATATATAAACACAGTCGGGCCACTATTATGAACGGACATTGCAGACAGCCTACCAGCTCACCCTCCCCTGACACACACACACGTTAAATCAGGGACGCCATTATGAAACATAGATATTCCATTCAATGTTTCTGCTGCTGCTTTTCTTGGCTAACTAAAAAAATTATTTACCATTATTTATTAATCTTATTAAAATTTGACAATGAACGAATCATATTTGCGTCTTTATCGAGCACTAGCTTCTCTTGTTCCTCCTCCACCCCCTACTAAACCTTGTAAAACATTTTCCTTTAGACAAATCAGCAGTTAATATTCTCATATAATGGTAATTTTAAATTTTTCTTTAGCTCTTTAAGGAATCATTTCAATCTTTTTTTTTTTTTTGTTTTCTTTTTATTTTTCATAAATTTCAACATCTGATTTAGTGGAATATGTTTTCCAGTTGATAAGTTCTACATCATTTATATAACCCCTTAATTGTATTTCCTTTTGTGTAGTGAATAACAATTTTACTGCTGTTGGAAGTTTACCACTTTCAAATCTTCCGTTGTAATGATCCAATCAATGGTATGCTGCTCTTACATTTTCATCAAACATCTTATTATTGTCAAATAGGTACTTTATTGTGTACTTTAATTTGTTACTTACTCGAACACCGTTTCTTGTTCTAATATGAAATATATATGCTAGTCACTGTAACTTGCTGCTTATGCTCCAGTAATAATGTACATCATTTATGTTCAGGTAATTTTTATTACACTTGTTTGTACAGTAGTGAAACTATCTACATGATATGTTCTTGAGGGGTACTGAAAGTAGATTACTATGACCGACTCTTTTGGGGCTTCAATGTCAATATATACTTTTTATTTTTATGTGAGTTTCTTAGACACCGTTGCTTGTACAATCAAGAAACGTTATATGCGTATACATCCTGATGAATACTACACCAAGATATTAAATGAAGGTCACTGTGACCTTCTTTTTACAATTCAGTGATTATTGGCACCTTTAATGTTTAGGTGAGTTTCTTGGAACATGTTGCTTATACCGTCATCAAATTGGATATTAGCATACATCATTAGTCATGCAATCTATACTTATTTGCATTTCTTTTAAATGAATCTCGACTTCTTTCCGTCATAAAACATTACTTTTCCGATCTGCATAACATTTAGACATTCTTGCGAAGGTATCACGTTAATAGCTTGTAAACAACATGTTGCTAAAAAGATTATATTTCAAAAAAACAACATTGTATGCTTCCGTGCAAATATGACAAATGCTCCGATATCTACACTTTTACAACTCATACATTTATTCTGACACGAATTCGAAAATTCTATATTTTAAAGAAGGATAGCTTGTTTAAAAAATAATCTCAGTATTTTTAACTCGTAAACAGTTTTTTCTCTAATCTCACCATTAAAAAAGACAAAAAATTTCCGAATATTGATAACAAATCAAATTTAACAAATCCTTTTTACTCACCAGTTAAGAAGAAAAGTTAGTTTATATCTGAACACTGTTCTCTCTCGTCTATTTACTCGCGATATCAAGTGAATGACTCAAAGTTTTGTTCATTTAGTAGCCATCTGAATCCGTTCCAGCAAATGCACCACCGACAGATTGACCAAATAAATAGTGCCTAATATGCATAAGCACCTGTCTCATCTGACCTCAATCCACCTCAATGGGCGGGGGTTCGTAATGGGATTATCTCTAAACGTTAAGGTTCTGCGTATGGCTTAAGTAAGTTAATTCATTCAATCCTTGTGGGTTTTTTTCTAAAAATATAAGAATTATAAAAGTACTGTACGTGATTGTAATTTTTCGTAAAGCCACATGGTGTTAAGTAGGTGACCACTTTCGACCTCGGAGTGCATGTTGGAGAAACAGCCGAGCACGTGCATCGTACACATTGTTCGCTGATGTTGCCTCAGCGTACAGCTTGCACGTGCTCGGGTGGCCATCTATCTTGACGCCAGTTGCCTCAGACGGTAACCTTTACATACATACTGGTTATATTACATTGTGGAAAGTGTTGCAATAGTTGAAACATCCGGTCTGAAAAAGCCTTCGCACGTGCCCGGGTGTTCAAACTGCACATGCTCTAGTATTAAAGTTCTTGAACACAACACCTCCACTCGATTTACATATTTCAACACCTGCACACGTGAAAATGTGGCTGTAGGGGGGAAAATGAGTAAAATCAATGTATTAGCTACCAAATATGGTCGATTTTCAGAAGCACGATAATGTATAATCTGAATATATGGAACAATTTTGCATTAATATAGAAAACCGGAACCAAATGTTTATGTTCACAAGGAATTGCACGACAGGTGGGCAACCAGATCAGTGTTCGCAACGAATACCATGTCTTTAATTTTCACTATTTAAACAATTCAAATGAATATACTTCGAGAAAATATTGCTTTGTTGTGCTAAATCCGTTGTAAATTAACCGCGTTTGCATAACGGATATATAGATAGTGTAACCTCCCTTACAGTCATCTCCCTTAAACAAGTACCGCACATATTCCGACATATACTAATTTTTCTTCTCTTCATTTTATTTATCAATTTTACCTCACTTCCCTTGGGCAGTCATCTCCCTGATGCAGCCAAATGTCTCCTTTTCCTATAAGTGGCATGTAAAAAGAGGTTGCACGAACGAACGAACGAACGAACGAACGAACGATAGATAGATAGATAGATAGATAGATAGATAGATAGATAGATAGATAGATAGATAGATAGATAGATAGATAGATAGATAGATAGATAGATAGATGTGTCTAGTATGCTTTAGTTGATAAGAAAGTACAGTCTAATAAAAACGATCTTCCAGTCAGATGTCGAGAACAAGTCAAGCTTGTATCTTACTAGACTTTCTTCCTTAGACAAATGATGAAGGCACGATTTATTATCAGTAGTAATTACATTTGAAGCAGAAGGAAAAAAGATATGCAAATATGCGCAATTTCTTTTCTGCATCTGAACGCACGAAATTTATTGACTTGTAGAATGCAGGGTATCTGGACGACGTGTAAACTTTATTTTTCTTATAACTGTATCCTGCATACTTGTCAGAATGTTTGCCTTAAGACCAGACTGCAGGTTAGGCCCAAAAGTGAACTGGTCGGGGGAACGAGTTTAAGGTTTATGTGCTCTTATTGGTCGTTAAAGTAAGTATTTTGGCCATATGACTTCCAATGAACACAGCAGAAACTATACATTGCAATTAATTTAAACTGATAGGAGTACCCTAGATTACAGTATTGTAATTACAAATAGATAAAACTATTTGATCAACTGCCACTTAAACAAGCAATTTCATTTTGTGTAGTTTCGAAAACATCACCAGAAAATGACAGTCGAAAAAATTTCAAAACAATTTTGGCATCGCCCCTATAAATTTACATAAGAGCACATGCACAAGTGTCTGCACACCACAGAGTTCATCTACTCAAGTAAGGCTGGAATGTGTACACGTGTAAACGACTTAGTTTTAAACATTTACAAAATCAGTAAACGTGTAAACGAACATGCTTGAGGCTGTCATTGACACAGGAACAACCATTTCCAAATAAATTATATATTACCACATTTTTGCTTAAGAGTATTGTTTACTAGGATTTTTATATTAATTCTTTTTTTTAAAGCGTGTATCTGTGATTTTCACATCGAATGTAGCATTGCTAGGAAAAGAGCAGAAGTTAATAAGAATTAGTTACAGCGCACATTACACAACATTACACATCAGGTTCATATACTGATAATGCTGTTAAAAAAATTCTTTACACTACGGTATTTACCTTTAAACAACATGATTGTTAACAGAACCTTTGATTAGTAAATTTAAGAAAAAGAAAAAAAGAAAACAAGAAATACCGTTTCAAGTTTGTAAGCCACTGCATAGTTTCTTGGTCATTGTAATCCTACAAAAGCACCCCATGCGCATGTCCATTATCGATTTTTTTTCATCATGTATATATATATATATATATATATATATATATATATATATATATATATATATATATATATATATATATATATGTGTGTGTATATATATATATATATATATATATATATATATATATATATATGTGTGTGTGTGTGTGTGTGTGTGTGTGTGTGTGTGTGTGTGTGTGTGTAAAAATAGGACACAAAATCACTATAATCCTAGGGATGTTTTACTGAAATTGTCAAATATATTCAACAAAGACATATCTTACACACTGAACCTGTCATAATACGAGGTGAAGAATGTACAGCAAATGAAACAATCGCACTTTGAGCGGGATACGGCATGCACGTTATAATACTAGTAGCTGTGAACTGTTCAGTAAGATTAGCGTAGTGTAGACCTCATATAGCTATTGTTACTCAAGATTCATGTGTCTAACTTAAACGGTGTAGGAAGTGTTCAAGAAAATTAAATAAGGACGTACGGACGAACTGTATCACAATATCCCATCTTACAAAGACAGAACATTTCATGAGACAAAACGAACCTACGTACAATCGGTCCGAATAGATCAGCAGTAATGCGCTTGCTTTCCATCTCTGCAATCTCGGATTCGATCACCGGCACCAGCTCGAGCAAAAATAACGTGGTAGCCCAACCAATGTCGATGGTTTCCTCAAGGTTCACTGGCTTCCTTCGCCTCAGAGACAAGGACAGTCATGCTCAAAATTTTATTTTTGAGCATAAAACAATATTATTTGTCCACACTCGCTTACGGGTGTTTTGTATTTCGTGCACAGGATGTCTTGACTCATGAACACTAGTTATGTTAATTAGCACGAATCATCGGACATTTCTTCGGTATTTCTTCTTCGTCTTCTTCGTTTGTATATACAAGTTAGGAATTTGTACACAAAAATAACCAAGTATCTTAACAACATTTTTGGAATTTTGATTTCGCCTTTGGGGGTGGGGCGGGTGGATAGGGGTGATTTTACATAAATTTCCAATAACTCAAATAACTCCAAGGGTCATCACATGTCAGACTAGGACCTCTGGTTCATGCCCTCAGATCTTTCCTTACCCCCAGGAACTTATCCACTGGGTCATAACATAAAAACTATTGACATGCAACTTGCATTTGCCCCAGGCTGCGTCCTTACCCAACTTAACCACTTGTCATAACTTGGAAACTATTGAGATCCCTTGTCATAACTTGGAAACTACTGAGATCTCCACCCTATAACCATGTATATAATCAGTGGGCATGAAAAAAACATGCCCTGAGGTAGACCTTACCCCCATGAACCTACCCAAAAGGTTAAACTTCAGGTTGGAGGTAAAAACAGGGAAGCACGGGGATACGTGTTTTACAATTAAAGTTTCACATAATACATGGTCTCGTTAAATATCAAATTTACTAACTTATTTTTATTATCCCCGCGTACTAAAAACACAGTCCGTACCTAAGTAGGTATGTAATGTCCTTCAACTTCTCCTATACCTTTAAAGCTAAACACACGAAACTTGGGTCGATGGTAGTCCTATGGGTGTAGATTGCGCCAATACTTATATAGTTTTTATGTTATCCCTCGGGGTATGGCTGTGGAAGTAGGGATTGTATTATACATACATTTCAAACAACTCGTGAGTTGTTTGTCTCATCTGTACGAGAATTGGTATATATGGTAATAACACAAGTGTCAGCACATGTCAGACGGAGACCACTGGATCATGCCACGATATTTTTTTCGACCCACAGGGACGTAGTCTCTGGGTCATACCATAACAACATTTGCGATCCCCGACATATAACCATATATACACTTAATGGCTTAATGGCCACGAAGAGACAAATTTATACGTACAACTAACATTGACCTCCGATGTATACCCTCACACCCATGGCCTTAAGACTGAGTCATATGTATCCCCATACTTATTGGTGGTTGTCGAAATCGAAATGGGAGAAGCGCGTGGATACGTTATACAAACACAGAATTATAGTCTTATTTCATTTTTGGGGCACACATTGATGATGATACGTGTCTTTTGTTTACTTTATTAATTAATTTATTTATTATTGTCATCATTTATTTCCTATTTGGTTTTATTTAGTGACAATGTTTATTTTTAATTTTATTTTGCACGGACTTTATTTCGTAAGCAATACTCCGGGCTACGCCTTTCCGCAACGGATAATGCTTTTGCTGCTGTCGGAATAATCAACTAAAACGAAAGTTGATACCTGCCGGAATCGAAGGATTTACTGCATCATTAGGACTTATTCCGTTATTTGGAATGACCTGCTATGAATCATTATGAAGTCATTTTCATTTTTGTTATATCCCAATCGATAGTTGGTCTCTTTGTCATCGCTTCAGGTAAATTTTGAAGTAGTCCATGAAAAGGTCACATTTGTACCAAAGGGGTGGGGGTGTGAGGAGCCAATGATGTATTCTTTGTTTAAACTGGAAAAGGCGCATGCCACGACAAGCTTTAGAAAGGAACATAATTGTAATTCTTTTGAGATAATCTTATATAATACAGCAGTAACAGAGTTAAAGCGACCACAACCAACTATTTTCGAGCCCACGACAGTGGGAAGCAAAACAACACTCAGCAGTCACTTTTCTGGCGGCAGTGTCGTCGTTGTCGTCAGCAGTTTGTTAAGGTTTTGGTTAAAGTTTTTCAACAATGCTTTGATCGTGAGCTCAACATGCGGTCACAGGCCTTCATGTTTTTGGTTGATGTTTAAAGAACATTGTTGCATTTATATTTCTTTCATAAAAGGGGATTGGGAATCTCTACCGAGATCCACTGGCTTCTTTTTATTCGATCTTGATTGCTGCCAGTGGAGTCTCTGTCACTGGACAACTTATAGGCTTCTGATTTCAATTATTGATCAGACCCCTGACCCGTTCTTGTGTGTGCATCTGGCACTAAAGGCTATTTCTTCAAACGTGACACGTAAGTAGATAACTACTTGAATATAATTGTGCCTCTTGGTAGAGGTATCCTTACAAAGGAAGAAATCCATCATCAGTCACCTAGCAAGATATGCATTTTCAAATCATGTGCGATCACTCTTAGCGAAAATAGAAGTAGACCACTATAGGCGTTAAAAAATGTACATCACAAGGTACAGACTTCGTCCTAAAGTGAGTACCATGCCTTCTCAAGTTGTACATTTAGGAATCAAAGAGGAGATTAATCTTGCACTGGAGTATCACACAAAAAGAAAAATGATAATTTGCAACTGATTTGTTTCAAGCCAATATTATAATATAAAAAATTATTCATTATATGAGAAAAACTCAAGTATTGTCTAACTTTACATTTAAGTTTATATTTTAAGATTCTAATTTTCAGTTCTTAGAAGGTACATTTTCCAATTGCAAAATCAATTGTAATGTAAGGATTAGAATCAGATATTAATACAATTTTGTTATGGTCACTTACGTTAAACAAAAATTTAAAACAATTATTAAATGAAGATCAACTTTGTCTAAACTGTAAGGAATAGTATCACAATCTCTTCTAATACGAAATAAAAATACATTTTTATTAATTTGTATTTTTGTTTTGTGTAATTGGAACTTCAGCAGACTGATAGAGGAGATCAGAAGATAACATATATTAATAACGAGGTCAGGCATATAAAATGTATAATTCATTTAACCATGCACAGGGCTGATGAAATTTGTTTTCATCCACTTGTCCAACCGTTTCTCTTGACCCAAAATTGTAATCACTTTTCAAAATTTAATGAGATGTATGCATTTTAAGCCATAGAAAGAACAAACAAAATAAAGTACAATATTTATTTCTTAAAAGAATTTAATTTTTCAAAAACATATTATACATTTTGTTACTTCAGAAGTTTTCAGTTGTCCATTGTCCAGGTATCTTATATGCCCTATTTCTTGCTCCAATACGTTAGTGTCTGTACTTCCATCAGCAAGAATGGAAAGGAGTTTACTGGAATTCAGGCTTTAAATAACTTCTTCTCAAGACTTCATCAATTGATAGAACAAAGTATCTTGCCCTGAATCTGTTCTTATAATTAGCATCAAGTTCAACACCGTTTTTCTCCTGGAGTGCCCATAGTATTTTCATATCAGAAAATGGTTTTTCATAACAGGCTAGGCCATATACTGTGTTAAAGAGAGCTCTCATTAATTTCATTTTAGTCTTGTTTAGTTTTGAAAGAGCCTCTTCTAGTGGAGTGTCAGCAACTGTAACTTCAGTGATTTTCTGCACATGCTGGCTAGTGTCATGCATATACTGTGCTGCACAGGCCTTGTGAGGTCCAGAACTGTCATGGGACTTGAATTAGTCAATAACTACAACACATTATTCATTCCAAGTCAATGCATTCAAGCCAGAGATAACTATCAACCCAAGGTGGCTGAAAATTTTTTTTTGTCTTAGTAGTGTCATATTTGACATTTTCTGCTGCCACAGTCTGGCTTATATCTCTTTGGAAAAATAATTACCTAACACTCTGTGGCAGTCTTAAGTTTTACCCCTCCATTTTAACATGAATTTTCCTTTTCCAAATCTTCCTTATTAACTTCCTTGCAAAAATAATTTAGTAAACTCATTTTATAAAAAATAGTAAATATCACCTTGCTTGACAACTACTTCTAAAGTGATCATAACATATATTTTGTCCTTTAATATGAACAGATACAGCAACTTATTTAGCGTAATTCACTATAATTGTTTTGCTTCAAACACAATGTATGACATGGCAGTTATTCCTCTGTATAAAAATTAAAAATTAAAGAATCATCACTGCCATTTAATCAGGTCATAAAGGGAACCGAAAATGATGTCGGTAATGTGCCTTTTGATAATTTAATTGGATTGACTCGGATTAAAATCAAAGGGTGTGTTGTTCGTGAGGATCTGGTTTGAGTAAACACAATACAACAAAGCAGTTTACAACACTGCTAATTAATTATATTGGCTTTTTTTTATTTCACATGTTTTGATTGGCCAATACTTTGGTTGCTTAGCCCAATGTGCAGTCAAGCGGTAATATAGAATGTGTGTCAATGCAACAGTTATCAATGACCACTGGTAGGTGCAATACAGGATGTAAATAAATACTTGGAGATGGTTAAAATCAAGCATTCAGTATGCATGGAGGGCATGAATGCCCAGATAAAGGTAGGTAACATGATTATGGCATGAGAATAAGCACTTGGCTGATTGAAATAGGTAAAAAGCAATAGTCCCGGACTAGTGACAGGGAAAATTGTACCTGCCCAACTTCGAAAATAAATAGTCCAGGACATTGGGCCACGGTATTTGCTCAACCTTACATGCAGCATTTCATAAAGAAAAGAAAAAAAATCTTGATTGACAGCCTTTATCAATAGATGCAAGTGTATATTTCTGCAATTCAAAATCCATCTTGTAAGCAATTAACTAAGAGATAAGCTGATGGTTAAGTGTATAATGAGCCTTGATCAAATCACATGTCAGTTGTCATGTAATGTTCATTCCTCAAAAATAGAATATATCACTTAGTACCTATAGCAGGAATGAAACATTGCTGGTATCATTGAAAATCATTTAAAGTCCAATATTCTGCTTACCGGTAGTATGAATTTTTTTATGAAATGATAATCCTCCATGAAAATTAGAGCTATAATAATAGGACATGTCAGTGAACACATTTAGGACACACTAATATTTGGCTGAGCTTCATGCAAGTCACACAATCTATTGCTCTTTGAAAACAGAAAACACTTAACTATTAACATGAGCATGGTCAAACAGGGCTTGATAGTTTTAACTCCATTTCATCTCACAGGGTTCTCCATGTGATTTTGAAAGTTGCAGTCCAGGACTACTTCCTTGGAAAAAATTGCAGTCCCAGTCCTAAAACTAGGAGTCCCACTAACAATACTGTTTTTTTCTCCATGCAGTAATTCAGAACATGTATTATTGTGTCACCAATATATGTCATCAGATTGCTAATGCTCATTTTTTTTGAAATATTTAGTATTATAATAAACGAAAGAAAAATTATGGCAGTTGAAATCAATGATAACTGATTGATGTTAATTGTGATGTTACAACTCTAACAATTCTCAATGCCTTTACCTTGCCATTGTTTAATTTTGTGTGAAGCTAGAAGGAATCAAGGAAGAGATTACACTTTCTTTCTATATTAATTTATTTAATTAGCTTAATTCCATTTTAAATCAATAAATTTTCCAAGACGCTAGAAGAAGAAACAAATGATATTCCATTACTTTTTTCCATTTCATCTTTAAGCAACACAACATACAACATTCACTTTTCTCTTTAACAAACTTTTAACAAATTTCTCTACAGCTGGTTTAGGATCAAAATCCTTAACTGCTGAACATGGTGTTATTTGGGTTGCCGTTGCATTTTTCCTTCCACAGTTGCGACACCATGTGCATACAGATAATAATGTTCCATTGTTTTCTCATTTTTCAGCCCATGGGAATATCCTGTTCTATGATTCATTCCACAAATCTCTCAGTCTCTTTGGTATTCTGTTTTCTTTATCAAAACTAGATGCATCTACTAATTTCTGTCAGCCAGTCTCAAAAGAAAAGTGCTCATCTGCAGCCTTGCACTTGGCACCAAAGAAATTGTGTAAAGTTGCCATTGGAATAGTACAGATATGATAATCACTCAAAAATGAAATTATATCTGTATATGACACTGAAAAACAGCTGATTTTATGATAATTTAAGATGATTAACATGGGAGTTCTTATTCCACCAACAAACAAAATAAGTCCCCAAATCTTGGCCCTATTTTTCTAAATATGCTATACGATAAAATGCAAGTGTTCCAAACATCATATAAGGATTTATAATATGATGGATTAAAACTGTGCTGAGTAATGTTTATCAAAGACAGGTGTCAATCACACACGCATGTAATTAGTCTTTTGATCAAAATGATCATTAGGAACCGACAATCAATTAATGTGTCTTAATCTCCTTGTATGCTAAGATCTAACCTAGGCGGCTTCACCTAATCCCATTACAATTGTTTGAACTTTGTTTGATAGCCCACACATTAAATGATTGATACTTGCATTGTAGAAACAGATCAAATAAAAGATAATTTTGCCAACTAAAAACTTGCATACTGAGGACTGAGATGTTGGAATTTTCATGCATCCAAAAATGAAAAGTATGCATACATTTATGGAGATTTTGGTATCCTGAAGAACCTTGATCTCAGTCACATTCCTATAGTGTTTCCCACAGGATCTGAAAAGGGTAGTACTGAAATGAATATTGAAATAAGAATACATTTTGATGAATATTGAAATTGGAAATTGATATTTAATATTCTTTGTATCGTTTATATGTGAACTTGTCTACTTTTAATGCACCTTCAGGAGTAGAAAAATCCATTGCCCAGGAGCCTGGGGTAACTAAAACTGTATGCCTGGCAACTATTTTTCCCAATGTGAGAGTCCAGTCCGGCAACTGAATAATATTTTTAAAAAATGATCCTGTTAAAATTAGAATGGAATTTTGTATATTTCCCAGCAACAAATATTTGATCATTAAATTTATCCCTCTGGGTACCTAGAGCAGGCTGGCTGAATTATCTACATATAATTTCGTAGTTTAGTACATGTTTGGGTTATTGCTGTTGGTAAGAGGCCACACTAATCCACATGTGTCTGCTACTCATTATCTGATTAAGTAATTACAGTCCCTACTACCAGCTCCACAGGGACTAGTGAATGTTTGTCTGTTGTCAACACACCGACATATGGTAGCAGTTTCTTTGATCTTTGGCTTGACACCAGTGCAATGCGAGTGTTTGAGGCACCCGAGGGCAATGTTCTTTAGTGGCACCCCTATCAATGCACCCAGGGGCATTGTTTAGTGGTGGCACTACCTTGCCACAGAGAACAGTTTTTATGTCAGTTGCCAACCTCCATCCTACCTCCCCTCTTGTGCTGCCACTGCTTGACACACACCCCTTGTGCCACCACTGCTTGACACACTAAATGCCTATGATCTAGTACATGCATTGCACTTTCTTATTGGACTGTTGAAGAAATGAGAACTGTAGAGCATGAGACAGTTGCTTCACTTAGCTTACTTTAGCTAAAAGAAGATGGCATTTAAATAATCAAACCAATCACAATTGCATACTACATTGGCTTCTTGAATAATGGCTAAACAAAAACTCACATGGAAAGTTAACAGCTTCCTGACATTTTTGACACGATTAATTGTCAGATTAATGATACCATGAAATTTAATGTTGTAAACTCTAATAAACATACCATATATACTCACATATAATCCGATACCAACTGCAAACTGTATAGACCCAGATCTGCCATTGCATAATGCACCAGCAGATCTAGGTCTATGCAGTTTGTAAAGATTAATCAGTAGAACAAACAACATAGACCCTGATCTGCCGGTGCATTATGCGATGGCAGATCAGAGTCTATATTGTTTGCATTTGTACCCGTGTTATACACGAGTATATACAGTAAATAGATGTATGGATAAGTTTCTGGTCCATGGTGTCCAACTATGAGAAAGCTGACAAACAAAAAGACACCATCAAAACTGAAACTGTTTTATTATCCCAAAATTATACTATCTCTTGGTTGCCATTTTTTCAGAAATATACAGTGGTGGCTATATATTTGTGAAATTCAATATACAAATTTCAAAGGTGGTATAAAAAAAATTGTAATGAATAGGAAAATATTTATATACTTAATTATTAAATGCACTGGTAAATGTATTGTCATTTTTGGTTCTGGATTTAATGTCAGAAACTATTTCTAACAACAATTTTTAGATCTACTGGTCATATACCAGAAGAGCTTATGTGATGGTCTTTCATCTGTCTGTTAGCACAAGTTTTTTTATCGCTACTCCTCCTAAACTACTTGGAGGATTGCCTTAAAACTTTACACACATATTTATCCTATGGTCCAGTTGGTCCTAAATGTAAATGGTGCTGATCTGACATTCAGTATGGCCACTGTAGCAGCCATCTTGAAAATCTTGTTATCACTACTTCTCCTGAATGGATGGTCATATCAACATGGGGTTTTCACTAAAACACTTCTTATGATATCTAGTTGGTCCTAAATGAAAATGATGTAGATCTGACATCCAATATGGCCCCCTGGCAGCCATCTGGAAAATCTTGTTATTGCAACTCCTCCTGAAGAGAAAGTCATATTGACGTGTTGTTTTCACCACCAGAGTTGGTTGTAAATGAAATTGGTGCTGACATTGAACATGGCCACCACACAGCAGCCATCTTGAATTTTTTTTTATCACTACTCCTCCTGAATGGAAGTATCAACATGAGGTTTTCACGAAAAGACTTCTTATGATATCTAGTTGGTCTTAAATGAAAATGGTGCCAATCTGATATCCCGTATGGCTATCACAGCAGCCATCTTGAAAATCTTGTTATTGCTACTCCTCCTGAATGGAATGTCATATTGACATGGGGTTTTCACTGACAGACTTTTTATGATGTCTAGTTGGTCCTAAATGAAAATCGTGCCGATCGGTGGTCCAAATATTGAAAATATTGTTATCACTAGTCCTCCTGAATGGAAAGTCATATTGACATGGGGTTTCCACCAGAAGACTTCTTATGATGTCTAGTTACTCCTAAATGAAAATGGATCTGATCTGATGTCTAATATGGCTGCCACAGTGGCCAGCTTGAAAATCTTTATATCATTACTTCTCCTGAATGAATGGTCGTATTAACATGGGGTTTTCACTAAAAGACTTGTTATGTTTTGATGATCCTGAATGAAAATGGTGCTGATCTGATGTCCAATATATGGCCATCTTGAAAATCTTGTTTTCGCTTCACCTTTTAAATGGAAAGTCATTTTGACATGGGGTTTTCTTTAGAAGAGTTCTTATGGTGTCTAGTTGGTCCTAAATTAAAATTATTAACTGTCAATATGGCCACCATGGTGGCTATCTTGAAAACATTGTTGTCTCTACTCCTCCCAAATGGATGGCTCAATCAACATGAGGTTTTCACCAATAGACTTCTTAGGATACCTAGTTGGTCCTAAATGAAAATGGTGCCACTTGTACATCCAGTGTGTTTTGAAAATATTGTTTTCACTCTTCCCTCTGAATGGATGATCATTATGACATAGAGTTTTCACCTAAAGACTTCTGATGATGTCTACTTTATCCTAAATGAAAGTTCTGCCAATCTGACATCCAATATGTCCACCACAGCAGTTAATGTGAAAATCTTGTTATAGCTGAAGAATATCAGAGATGGTTTCAGCGCTCAGCAAATAGAAAGAAGAAATGGTATTATCTTAGATTCCAGGAAATTCTTTTCACCCATTAGAGTGTCATTCCATTTGAGAGACTCTTGTTTCTTTCAGAAAACTACACCATACTTTGTGCCACTCTGCTTTCTTTAAAAACTAATTATTGACATCAAGCAGATTTACTACCTCTAAAATAAATAACATTTAATTGACAGGCATTTCCCATCAAGTTTGACGGTAAAGTTTCATTTGATTAGGTCCTCAAACACGTGTTAGTTGTTGTTGCTAATATATTAGGGATTAGGCTAGACATGTTTTGTTGTAAAGGTCTGATATATGCTGGAAGACTAACACATGTAATCAAAGTACTTGAAATACTTTCAGTCTTTGGTCATCTGAATGTCACAGGATATGGTTGAATGCTTTTCACTCCTGGTAATATGTGCAATGTTATATTTCATCTTCAAAATAATTTTCAGGAAATAATTAATCAACTCATTGAAAAAGTGTATTGCTTTAGTCTCAGTTATGTAGTACAGGCCCCAGTTTCACCAAACATCAACATTTCTTCCTCAAATTGAGAGTTTTTAATATTTTTTATTTCTTGACATGTAAAGATGATTTTTGAACAGAACATTCAAGGGACATCAACAATTAAGATACAGTTATATGTTTTTTTTTAAAGGAGTCTTGCCTTACCTCTAAGAAAATTTCCAGATTTACTCGAATTTGAGGAATTCCTTAACTCTTTTTTTCAACAATAACAGGGTTTCCATGTGTTAAATTTTAAAACTTAAAGGCAATTTTGCATCTCTGCATCTGACAAAAATATTGATATTGTCTGAAGCATCTTAAGCAAGATATTGTAAAATCTCAATTTGTGGAGAAATTTTGAGAATTTTATTGAAACCAAGTACAGAGCATACTTGCTTTACTTTGTTGTATGATGCACTTATAAAAAAATAAAAATGAAACTAAAAGATTGAACACAATATACATTAAAAAAATCAGACCATGGCTAACAGGGCTCATGCAGCCAGTGGAAGTGGAGCAGAATTTTATTTTGAACTGCCTGACTTCGCCCTGTTTTATTGTCTGGGGAAAAGGTAAAGTTGCTCCAATTGGAATAGAGGGAGCAAATTCTGCATGTACTCTCAGTGTGATGATATGTGACTAATTCCATTACCTGTTTCAAAGACCTGCAGGTTTAACATAAATAACATGTGGCTTTATTTGCAGAGGAAATATTATGTTTTCATATTACTTGCATTTTTACTGGATTTATCAAATATGATATATGATATAGCTATCTACCTGCAGCTTCCTTATTTCTTTTTTTAATAACTATAATTATACAGATGTATTGAAATTCTGATTATATTCCAGGTTACCCAAATAAAACACATTGATATTACAGAAAATTAAATAACCAAGCATAACATGCTGCACATTCATTTTTTTAATTAAGAACACTTTGAACGATACCACTTCATTTTTTTCCGCAAGAAATATTTCTTATAGATTTAACCAAACTTATCATGCTGGTATACCTTGACATTGTCTGAGATTCAGTTATTTTTTTATCCATGATATTGGGTTCAACATCAAAGGCCATGATAAAGAATTTTGTTCTGCATTTACAGGTATCTTGTGAACATTTTAACTCAAACATAAGAAAATAGTTTTGTTACCAAATTTGGTACATGTATGTTGGAGTTTCTCAAGAACATCTACAATGGTTTCAGTATTCAGCAGTTAAAAAGAAAAAGTTGTCTTGTCTTGAATTCCTGGAAGTTCTTTTCAGCCAGTAGAGTGTAAATCCCTTAGAGGGACTCTTGTTTTAAAATTCAGAATGATAATAAAAATTATACCTGAAACAGGTAGAAAAGTATTGTAGTTCCTTCTTATTCCCAAACTCCTGGATTACAGTATATGTAATAGCAGTAACTAGTAAAAAAAACAATTGAGAAAAGAAATAAGATTTTTCAATTTGATTTTTTTTTCTCAACATGTGAAACAAAATGCAAGTAGTAAAAAAAATTAAATTCTAGCCTTGCTTTCCATCAGTTTCACAAGTAAATGAGGATGATGGCATAAAGGGTGAGCCTTAAAATGACATGCTGCAATGGACTGATGACAGTGTTAACATTGTTTAAAGAAAAGGCAGACTCAACAAAAGGGGAGGGGCTCTTGTTTTGACATCACGCAATGCATAATGTTGGTTAGGGTAAGAAACAAAATTTTCAAAATACAAAAATTTAAACTCAGAAATATGTGTGCTGTTGCATACCCACATATGAGTGACATCATATTGCCAATTATTTAAAAACCCAGTTGTTATAAGTGTCTTTTACTGTAAAATGTGTTGTTTGTCAATTGATTCAGATAATATAACAATCTTGAAAGTAGGCAGAAATCCGAAAAAATGTCAAACATTTTGTAATATTTGATGCACAAAATTTGATCACATAGTTAATTGTTATAAATGTGAAGTGCAGTATGCAGGAGAAACTGAAATACATTTGGGTTTTAGAATGAACGGAGATTTTTCAGACGTGCAGTAGAAGAGAGACAGAATCTGGCTAAACATTTTAGCATAATCTGTAGTAAAGATCATTGGAGAGTGATTTTAATCAAGCACAACAACTGATGGTATAAAGAGGATAGACAAAATAAATTGCTTAAAAGCTCAGGACAATACCTAGGTTGTTTAAGAATAGTAATGTTCCATCTCCTTACTCTACCATATACAGATATTTACAAAAGATGGCAATAAGTTTATGCCTCTAAGACTTTGATGATCTCTTTTCAGATTCAGCCAACTCATCTCAGGGATGTCCTGTTGGCCGGTATGGAGACCAATGTAACATATCCTGTTCACAAAACTGCTCTAATGGCACAGGGTGTGACATGAAGACTGGTACATGTAGCGTATGTCAACCAGGATTCTATGGAGATTACTGTAATGTGACATGTCCCGTCCATTGTGATGTACTTTCATGTTATTTTGGAGAGAAGTGTAATACATCGTGTCCAGACAATTGCAGTTCAGAGGGATGTAACAAGGATACAGGGAATTGCCTTAAATGTCAGGATAACTGGTATGGCGATATTTGTAACACAACCTGCAGTCTATACTGCAGGAATATTTCTACAGGTTCTCTTATTTGTCAAGGAGATGGCATATGCTTACATGGATGTGTGCCAGGAATGTATGGGTCACACTGCAACAAGACTTGTGTTACCAAAGCATGTAACGAGTGTGACCAAGATACAGGCATTTGTACTGCATGTCAGCAAGGCTTTAGTGGGCCATTCTGCAATATTACATGTCCACCTCGCATGCATGGGATAGACTGTAACTTGATGTGTCCTATCATGTGTCCAAACTGTATCAATGATACTTATTGTACAGAATGTTTCCAAGGCCACTATGGTAACGTATGTGACAAGCAATGCCACAATAATTGCTTGACATGCATAGATTCTAATAATTGCACATCTTGTAAAGAGGGGACCTATTTAATTGAAAGAAGTCAATTTTGTAATACTTGCCCTGAAAATTGCATGACTTGTCTAAACCATACTAATTGTATTTCATGTAAAGATGGATTCTTTGGAAGTTTTTGCCAATCCCCATGTCCTCAAACTTGCTTGAGCTGTTTAGGTAAAGAAAAATGTATCTCATGTGTATCTGGATGGTATGGACCAAAATGCCAATGTAACAAAAACTGTGTGAATGAAACTAACAGCTGTAACACAGATGGTATTTGCCATGATGGATGTAAGAAAGGATACTATGGTCCCTACTGTAACAAGACCTGCCCTGATATGTATTGCATTGAATGTAACTATACAACAGGGCATTGTGTTGTCTGTAAACCTGGTTACTTTGGCAGTGACTGTTACAAACCATGTGGAAATTGCAAAGAAAAAGATAATGGTGAGATCCATTGTGACAAGGAGACTGGATATTGTGGAAACTGTATCAGCGGGTGGTATGGGGACAGCTGCAATATTACATGCAGTGACACATGTCAAAAAATTGCTACATGTGAAAAAAATTCTGGTGAGTGTAGTAGCTGCATTTCAGGTTACTTTGGGCCTGACTGTAAAGAGGAGTGTCAACGAAACTGTCTTACTACTGTAGGTAGGAAAAAGCCTGACTGTAACAAGCTCACTGGGCACTGTGACACATGTATTGATGGTTTTTATGGTCCAACATGTGCCTATTCTTGTAAGACTTACTGTAAATCTAGTCGTGAAAATGGTGTTTACAGATGTAACAAGGAAACTGGAGAATGTAGCTACTGTCATAGTGGTAGATTTGGACCAAGGTGTGAATTTTTGTGTAACTTTAACTGTGCCATGGGTGATGATGAAGCTGTTCGGTGTCATCAGCAGACAGGATCCTGTCTAGATGGGTGTCAGCCAGGATGGTTTAATGAAACCTGTGACAGTCGATGTAGTGGGACATGTGCCAACAGACTCTGCCAGCGACATAGTGGTGTGTGTCTTACTGGCTGTGCTGCTGGTTACCAAGGCCAATTTTGCACTCAAGGTACTAACAGAATGTGTTACAATAGTATTTTGCATATATAGTACAGTCTCCATGAAGAAGCAAGTCAAAGGAGAATTTTGACTTTCAAAGTAAAGTGGCTTTTGTATTGATGGAGCTGATCTATCAGATTCATATTTGTCTGATCTACTTAATCTATTTTATTTCATTAACAGCTCAACATTGCTTTTGTATTAAAACTTAGATGAGTTGCAGTTATTGCTTTCTTACTAGCCAAACAGTTGCATTATATAGACTGCTCCAGTTATAGCAAGCATATGTTTGTATTGAATGTCATTATTTTTGGTCTTACTGCAGTTTGTCATTCTTAACTGTTATCTAAGACAGTTTACATGTACATTATCTTTGAAAAGATATTTGCCTAGAAATTGTTAATGGTTTGATGAGTCCCTGACTTTCTCTGTTTCATTCGTGACAGATATTCAGTCACCTCAGTATTTTGCCAGATGACACAAATCATGTTCCCTGATTATTTTATTAAATTTTCATATTCTGTCAAGATTTCTATCTAGGTTTATGAACACTATTTGAAATTCTGTCTATTCTTTCTGAGTGTGACTGTCTTTTTAGAATGTTTGATAGAAATAAGACTTTACAAAAGAGGCAGTATAATAATTTTGCTTGAAGACAGTTTCAGATATTGGCATCTTATTTACAGCTGTAAAAGAGACACAGAAGAGCAATGAAGAATGGATTATACCTATTGTAGTATCAGCTGTGATAATTCTTATCATTCTGGCAGCAGCAGCAGGGTTTTTCATGTGGAGGTGAGTGAGATTGTGCCAGAATTCCTGCTGGGATTATGAAACCTGGAATTCTGGAATCCAGTCTTTTCAGTTAGAGCCAAGGGGGCTCAGTGATTAGTGTTTTGTACTTGCAGCCAGAAAGTTGCAATTTAAAATCCTGCCAGACAAGGCCATGCTGGCTGCTGTGTTGTACCCCTGGACAAGGCACTTTACTCCAGTTGCCATGGCAAGATATAATCTTGAATGTGTTGATGTGTTAATACTAAACCAGCAAAAAAAACTTCAAATGACTTCTCAAAAACTACCAACCAGATTCTGACCAGATTGGACAGAAAGCATCCTTGCATATGGGGCTTTGAGATTTGTACAATCAATGCCATAAAATATGGTCACTATAACTTAAAAAAAGAAAAACCTTTAAATGACTTCTTCTCAAAAACAACTGAACAGAATTTACCCAAATTTGACAGAAAACATCCTGGCACGAAGACCTTTTAACTTTATACATTTGATGCTGATCTGCCATCAAATATGGGCACTAATACCAAAAATATAAAAAAAATTAAACATTTCAGAAGCTGCTTATTCAAATTTGACCGAATTTGACTGAAAGCATTATGGCATGAAGATAGGACAAGTTTATACAAATTATGCCAATTTGCTATTTGATATGGACACCACTACTAAAAATAAAAATACTTTAAAACTACTTCTCAAAATCCACTCAACAGAATCTGGCCAGGTTTGATAGAAAGGCATCCTGGCATGAAGGGCTTCTAAGTTTGTACAAATGATGTTGATCCACAATCAAATATGGCTGCTGTTACTAAAAACACAAAAACATTTATTAGCTTCTTCTCAAAAACAGCCCAACAGCATTAGACCAAATTTGACAGAAAGCATCCTAACTTGAAGGTATCTCAGATTTATACAAATGTTGCTAGTCTGTCATAAACAATCGTTGCCATTACTGAAAATAGAAAAATAGAAAAAAAAACTTTATCAAAAAACTGCATTTGATGTACTTTGACAGAAAGCATCCAAGCATTGATACCTTTCAATATTGGACAAATAATGCTGATGTGCCATCAGATATGAATGATGATACCAAAATTAGAGAAACTTTGAAACAGTTATTTTCTTAACATATGCAATCGACAGCATTGGAATACATTTTTAAGAAAACCATTCTACTGACCCAGATGTCTTGGCCAACTTATCTTGCATTTGGCTATTAGGCAGATGTCAGCCAGTTGAGCAACTTCTTAAAGAGCAACCTTCAACTTCTTGAAAAGCAGCTTGATCAATTTGGACAAAATCTTGCAAGGGGATTCTGACATCAAGTCCTTGCAGATTGTATAAAATCTACCATCAAATATAGCTGCCATTTCTCTAAAAATAATTGTACAACTTTTCCAAAAATGATGAGCAGAATTTTACCAAATTCAACGGAAAGCATCCTGGCATCAAGACCTTTTAGTTTGGTTGAAATACCAAGCCACCATATTACTGTACTAACACCGAAGAAAACTTTTAAAGGCGTTCATCTCCGAAAGCACTCTAATTTGACCTAGCAGGCCTTTAAAGATTTTATAAAAGTCAGCATGCCCAGGGCAAGCTGACTGGAAAATTGAACTTGCCCTTGGGACATTTGAGTTTGTCCCCCCCCCCCCAAATGACAACATGTAATATCACAACTAAAGTGAAAACATTAGGTAAAATCAAATACTAGTATGGGATATTTTAAAGAAATTGTGTTATATTTATTTTTACAAATAAAAAACTTGTTTTCGTTTATCTTTTCTTTGCACCTTAAAACCAGATGCTGATAATTAAAGTTATCAGAAAAAAAGAAATTTGTAAATAGTACATGTAGATAGATATGTAGATGAGAAGAAAAGGAAGGGTTGGAATACATATATACAGTGAAACCCCGCTGTAACGCGCCCCACTATAATGCGAATTCGGATATAACGCAATCGTGGCGTGGCTCCCAAAATTTCATATATTCATTCGCACATGAAATTTTTTTTCTTCAAAGTACGAGAAATAGTGTATAAAATGTGTATATGACAGTATCATTTTGAGGAAGAGATCGCGTATGAATTCGAGTATAATATGTTTGTGGCGTGGTTCCTGAAATTGTGTATTTTTCTTGTACACGGAAAAAAAATTTTGTGTTTAAGTACGAGAAATAGTGTATACAAAGTTTATTATCATTTTGGGGAAGAGATCACGTATGAATTCGATCGTGGCGTGGCTTCTGAAATTTAACAATTTCACCAATTTCTTGAAGTGTTATGCCAAAATAAACATTATCGGAAATGTTACTTATTACTGATCCATGAGTAAAACCAGTAAGTCTTCTTTGTGTTTGTCTTCAGTTCATCCTGTATACAATCATTGCGCAAACAATAGCCGACTTATGTTTCTTCTTTAACCGCATACACAACCAAGCACCAGACAATGCAGTGGTTGATCAAAGGTTGTCATATGTGGGTGCTTATATAGAGACTGAGCTTGGGCGGCAAGATCAAAGATTGTCATATGTGGGTGCTTATGTAGAGACTGAGCTTGGGCGGCAAGATCACAGGGAGTTCAAATAACCACTCTCTGTTACTTGGCACTGAACAAGTATCAAACTCGTGGCTCAATCAAAGGGTTGTCGAGTGGGAAAACAAAGACGGATCAATATCAGATAGTAAACGGTGTTGATACCCTATTCATGCTATACATTAGACGTATATACATTGTTCTCTGAATAAAGTAAAATATGGTAAAACCCTGCAATAACGCAACCCCGCTTTTTCCACCATAGAATTTTATGGACCCCAAATATCGCGTTATAGCGGGGTTTCACTGTAATTAGAAAAGCAAAGACAGACAGATATATGTATGTAGATAGACAAATAAATGGATAGGTAGATAAGGGTTTTGAAAATAGCTAGATTTTTAAGAGAGAGAGCAAGATGTTTAGGTAAAAGACCTTGAAGTGAAAACTTAAACAACTATTTTTCTTTTAAATAGGTTCATTAAATTTGTTTGTGGAAACTTTGTCAAGTTTCCTTTCTTTGCCTAGATAAAGCTAGCAGACTCTTCTCTTCAACTACATCAATGATAATGAAAGCTAGACTTTTTTGTAATGATTTATTAATACTCACAACTGAATGATTTGTGAACACTTTTATTTTATCCATTTACTTAACAATTTATCACCTAGTCACATTGAAATTGGCGATATACATCAAAACAATCTTTGACAAGTAGACTTCTGACAAGGATTTGAGAACACTTATTTTTATCCATTAAATTATTTGCCAGCCAATAAGTATTTATCTGTCTCCTGTAGTTATCACATAAACAATACATGATAAAATGTGATTGGAGGAGCTAGATTTTCAGTCTATCGATCATGCTTTTAAAGAACTCCAAGTGGCTAATTATTATCACCAAGTGCCTTTTATTTCCAAACACACCTGTCAAAGAAATCTCATGGGTTATGTTACTAATAATTATCAAATAATCACATGGTCATCTTGAAAACAGTGACATGCATCAAAACACTCTTTAACAAGCTAATTTTAGAGTTAGTAAGCTTGACACATATCGGAGCTTACAAAATGCCCATGGCTATAGTAAGCTTGAAACATATCTGAGCTTACAAAATGCCCATGGCTATAGTAAGCTTGACACATATCGGAGCTTACAAAATGCCCATGGCTATAGTAAGCTTGAAACATATCGGAGCTTACAAAATGCCCATGGCTATAGTAAGCTTGACACATATCGGAGCTTACAAAATGCCCATGGCTATAGTAAGCTTGACACATATCGGAGCTTACAAAATGCCCATGGCTATAGTAAGCTTGACACATATTGGAGCTTACAAAATGCCCATGGCTATAGTAAGCTTGATACATATTGGAGCTCACAAAATGCCCATGGCTATAGTAAGCTTGACACATATTGGAGCTTACAAAATGCCCATGGCTATAGTAAGCTTGACACATATCGGAGCTTACAAAATGCCCATGGCTATAGTAAGCTTGACACATATCGGAGCTTACAAAATGCCCATGGCTATAGTAAGCTTGACACATATCGGAGCTTACAAAATGCCCATGGCTATAGTAAGCTTGACACATATCGGAGCTTACAAAATGCCCATGGCTATAGTAAGCTTGACACATATCGGAGCTTACAAAATGCCCATGGCTATAGTAAGCTTGACACATATCGGAGCTAACAAAATGCCCATGGCTATAGTAAGCTTGACACATATCGGAGCTCACAAAATGCCCATGGCTATAGTAAGCTTGACACATATTGGAGCTCACAAAATGCCCATGGCTATAGTAAGCTTGACACATATTGGAGCTCACAAAATGCCCATGGCTATAGTAAGCTTGACACATGGTGGAGCTTACAAAATGCCCATGACTATAGTAAGCTGGACATATATTGGAGCTTACAAAATGCCCATGACTATATTAGGACTGTGAATCCCATATACATACAGATATTTCAATTAAAATGTAACTGACAAGTTAAAATATAAATAGTTATTCCCTTTTTGTTGAAACTTGCTTCAAATAGTAAATATTCACATTTTCATGCCTGTGCGAGAAAATGCGTGACTGACCTTGACAATGGCTACAAAATGGAAAGATATACTTTAACAGTATATTGTTTGAAATAAAGGATGAATAGATTAAATAAACTGCAGCCAGTTATATAAAAGAAGAATGCGGCACATATAAACACTAAATAATGATGCTTATATATGTACTGTTGCAGAGTATAAAACTTGCAGAACATTCTCTCTCTCTCTCAGTTTTTTTACCTTGCCCACAGGCAAGTACCTTGCATGCTTGAGTTTGCCCAAGCTGAATTTGAGTTTGTCCCATGTATTGGGCAAGTGGATTTGTAAAGCCCTGCTGAGTGTATCCTGGCATCAGTTTATTCCAGTGATACTAATCTGCCATCAAAAATTTCTGTCATAAGTAAAAATAGAATAACCATAGAATGGCTTCTTCAATACTGCTCAACAGAATTTGATTAAAGTTTATAGAAATCATCATTAAATTATTTTTTTTTTTTTTTTTTTTTTTTTTTTTTTTTTTTTTTTTTTTACAAATGATGCTGTTCGTTCAGCAAATATAGCAGATGTTACTAAAAATAGAAAACCCTTTGGACAATTTGTTCATTACAATGAATTGGACTGAAAACATCCTGGCATTAGGGCCTCTAAGACTTGTTGAAATGATACTGATCTGCTATCAAACATGGCCATCAATACTACAAAATAGAGAATACCTTAAATGACTACAAGACTGCACTAGACAGAATTTGACCAAATTTGACAGAAGAGAGCCAGGCATCAATAGCTATCTTATTTGAACAAATGATGTAAATCCCCTGCCAAATGTGACTACTGTAAATAAAAATAGAAAAACCTTTAAAAGTCTTTCTTTGTAAAATTTAAAGATATCAGCATGCTCCAACACTGTATTTCAGATTTTGAATTTTGAGCAAAGTTTGAGCTACATGTTAATGCTCAAAAATCCAGGCTAGATGCATATCTATTGATATGGATTTAATGAATTTCATATTTTACTCACTGGTTTGAAACTAATTACATTATTTCTAATTCAGTCGGCTATTTCATAAACATGTCTGAACACAAAGTTACAATTCTAGACCGAGTCTTAATTACCATATATACTCGCGTATAATGTGATACCAACTGCAAACTGCATAGACCCAGATCTGCTGTCGTATAATGCGCTGGCAGATCTGGGTCTATGCAGTTTGTAAGGACTGATCAGTAGAACAAACAACATAGACCCTGATCTGCCAGCGTATTATGCGACGGCAGATCAGGGTCTATGTTGTTTGCATTTGGACCCGGATTATACATGAGTATATACATTATCAAGAATGTATTCATGCCTTTTGGAATGCATCAGACAGTTTATTGATCAAAACTAATTTGGGACTCATTTGATTATAAGGCTCTATTTGAGTGAATGTTCTCACAGTGATCCAAGTACTGTCATTTTAAATGTGCATGAAACATTTGGAACTTATGATATTATTGTTTATATTGATATATGGTCTTAATGCTTAAAATAAATTATTTTGCATAATTGAACATATTGTTTTAAAATTATGCATATCTAGTTGATTTGTTTCTGTAAAATACACAAATGTGCTGCTCATCTAGAGCTGTGCTCATGACTGCTAAATAGCTTGAGTTGTAGAAATATAGAATAGAATAAAGAGATATACTCTGTATAAATGTTTTTGTAGAAGAAAACGCAGAAGAAATGAAGAGTCTAGAACTGCTTGGATGTTATCAGAGCTAAATCCTTTGAATGACTTCCATCTCTATGAAAATGGCGCCACGTCAACCTCTGCTAATTCAAATGGTAAGTTTTGTATAAATATTTGTGCAAATAGGATCACTGTGTGTTTTTATCACGGTAGCATGCAAGTAGATAAAATTCAATTTAGCTCAGCTTGTTGAACCTGAATTTGATGTCATTTGCAATGTGGTGATCAGGTATTGCATACAAATTGTTTATTGTATCTTCCAAAAAATGTCCCCATAGCTACAGGGTATAAAATTGAGATGGGTCACCTTGGAAGCTCATGAATTGCACTTTTCACATGAACAGTCACTGACATTTATAACTGTAGAAAGGACCTGTCAAAAATGACCAGTTTGGGTCAGTTCTGGCACCAGTTGAATGGCATACAGCCTACTTCTGTGTTAGCCTTTCATTTAAAAAAAAAAAAATTTGTTTGATGATTAAAAATGTTGAGTTTTGTCAACTTTTTGGATGATTTTTGCCTTGTAGTTACTGATGGTCACAAGTGTAAAATATTTTCTTCTTCAGATACTTTGCCTGTTCATATTTCATTAGGCTTAAATAAGACATTGCAACCATCTTGGCTTGACTTAGTAACAGTAGTACTCAAAGGTCATCTGCTGGCTTGAAAAGGAAGTCAGATGAGAGTAGTTTCTCCTTGGATATTGGGATTGGCTTCAAAAATGCTATAATCTTCTGATACTACTTCAGATTGTGCTGGTGCAGGCTTTTTAACAATGGCCTCACAGAGTCCAATTTTTTTAGTACTTTTTTGCTGTTGAAGTGAATTCTTGGAGCTTTGTCACATCAGAGAAGTATACTGCACCTGTTTTGTACCTTTTGCTTGCTCCACTTTCATTACTGACAAATATTTATCACCTCATTTGCCAACTTCATCATGCATGGTTTCAAGGTGGTCATTAGTACTTACAAGCCAAATTAGTACTTGACCTTATTTGTTAACTTTACCAATAATCTGCTTTTTATTCATACTTTGGTGCCTTTGTAGTTTGGTGTAGTGCATTTTTATTGTTGAGGCCATATTAGTGGGAACTGAGATGTAGCAGTCACTTTTCAAATGGTGGCAGTGGCAACATCAACAGTTTAAGGATTTTGTTAAAGTTTGTCATTTGCTTATCTTTCCTAAACACCATGATGGATTTTTTTCATACTTGGGATGAATCATTATGAAGCTAAGATAATTCATTCTGCTATATGCTCTTTTGCCCCATTTACCTTGTGGTCAAGGTCACAGTCATAGAATATTTGTGTTAGGTCTTTGTTAACGTTTTTCATTTGCTTATTTGTCCTTAACCCCTCGATGGATTTTCTTTATATTTGGGATAAATTGTAATGAAGCTAAGACAATTCATACTGTGATGCATGTTCTTGCCCCTCTGACATTGGGTCAAGGTCGCAGTCATAGAAACCTTGTGTTCAGGTTCTAGTTAAAGTTTCTTCATTTTCTTATATTTCTTTAATCCCTGAATGGATTTTCTTCATACTTGGAAATAATCATTATCAAGCTAAAACAATTCATTATGTGATGCATGTTTTACAGCAATCATTTGATCATGTGGTTGACATGTAGGAGGTGACGTTGTTAATTTTCCTCAACTATTACAGTGGTGTCAGTGTCCTGAACTATTACACTGGTGTCTGTGTCCCCATCACAGGCAGTTAATGCAGTGCTTGATTGATTTTCACCTTTATGTGCATTTGTTTTTGCTGCCTCAATTACAGGTGCCAAGTAGAATGGGCAGGATTAGGTTTAGGGATTGTAAGCATTTCAAGCTAGCAGGGGACAATCACCATACCTGCATTTATTATACCAGGTGCAACTCAGGACATATGTTTGACATGTGTACACTATGGTCAGAGAAAAGATGGGTGACAATTCCAAACAAGCAATTTTCCTGGGGCCAATGAGAGGATAAGAAAAGATTCCTTAGAGACTCGGATGTCATTAGTATCTCCACTAGCACAACATCGTGGGCTTCCAAAAGCTCCATCTCCATCATTAAACACATTGCTGCAGTCAGACTTCTTTCCCATGGCACAACCCTTGGGACCAGTATTGATATAGCATGGATTTCCATTTGGACCAGACATGAATTTTCCTGGTACTGGTTACACTTTATATCAGATACAACTGGCGTCTATAAATGGCGGTACTGGCTATGGTACTCCTGCCTGGGATAGCCAGTAATGGTCCTCAACTTTGGACACTAATCAGCCTGGACTAGCTCAATTCCAGTACTGATGAAGCCTTACCAGATGCTTTCATCTTCCAGGACTGGGCATGGTGATCATCACTTCTGGTATATCCAGTCATTGCATCTAGACCTGATAGCATCTGGCACCCTGCAATAGCAACACCAGCCCATGCTTCATGCACATGGATGCACAGCCTTCCTGACGATCATACAAGATGCCTGGCACTGAACAAGGATCATGGAGGATGTGTGAATGACTGGAGATAACTGTGTCCCAAGAAAGACAGACTCCAAGACTTGTTCATCTCCTCGCTCAGACTGCTTCACCAGCACACTTGTAGCGTCCATTGCAGGAGGCATCTGATGCTACCAAGTACTGGGGCTATAGAAGTATAGCAGACCAGCTCTTTCAGAGCACAGCACCAGCTACAGTGACACCCTGGTCCTGGATGTCGAGTACCTGTACTGGACTTTAGGGGATGAACTCAGTGGATGGTTGGAGATAACTGTGTTCCAGCCTTTGTTCACAGGCCCATGCAACCTGTTTCTCTTGCTCAGTCACCCCATCCCTCACAGGAGGCCCTCCTATCATCCCACTCTTCCATTTGCAAAGATTCATGCTCACAAACACGATCTTCCTTTTTTGATCCAATGATGTGCAGAAAGACTCTATAACCTCTTACCATTTCTGCATCCATTGATGTCCTAATCAGGAAAGACCAGTCTGGTTGAGTCACATACAGGCTTTGTTGTCACTTCAAGACACAAGTGTCAACATGCCTTTCATTTTGCACTGGTGACTTCCATCAAATTTTCATCCAGTGTGCTACAAGATACACCAACCTTTCACCCTCAAGTTCCAGCTGTCAACAGAGACATTGCAGGGTTGCAACTGTTAAACCTTCCTCTGCATTTTGGACCTGAAGCCCATCTTCAACATGCAACAACTGCATTGAAATGTAGCGATTGTATTCATGTTCAATTTTTGGTTCCCATGGTTATTTTTCAGCAATCTGGACATAGCCTAACCATTCTGTTGAGAACCACACTGCCAGTCACACTTGGGGGTAAGTCAGGCTCATGTGCTAAAGTATTCAACACTTTCCATAGAATGGAAGTGACACTGCTCTGCTGACCTGTGGATATTACAAGTTCTTGCAGAGGGCCGAAAAACCATGTTCAGTGTCCCCTCCCTGATTATCAAGGACTCTATGTCCCAAGACATCTGTTTAAGCGGGCGTTTGGCAGCAACACTCATCTTATGAAAAGGTCAGGTGAGACCATTGTTCACTCTGTAAACTCACTAGGATTTTATTCAAGACCTTTACCTGGGTCCCAGTGCCAATGGCAAACTTTATCTGCTCATGGATCTCTCTCATCTGCCCCATTCAGACACAACATTCAGAATGGTGATACTGTAATTTGTTCTCAGTGCTGTTCAATAGGAGGATGCTTGACTTTTGAGATGCATACCTTAACATTCCCATTCACAGATCTCTCTGGAATTCCAGGGACAGTCTCAGCCAGTTTAGGTCACTCCCTTTCAGTTTGCATATTGGCTGTGCTTGACAAGAATCGTGTCACACTTATAAACCTACTCTATGTTTGTGACATCAAACTATCTGGTTGACATTCTACAAAAACACCAGGTCATTCATTTTGGACAGGGAGTTCTGAACCTTTTTGAATAATGTCAGCCTGTCTCAGGAATGTTTAATGTATCATTTGGGTGGCATCTACAAATGATTCAGAGAATCGAATTTCAGCTATGGAATTTCTTTGCGATGCTGGATCCACCAATCTTGGAGCTGCTTGTTCATGAGACCCCTGCAGATGATCCTTCTATTCCATTGGCAGCTGAACTTTGCCTTTTGCCCTCTAGACCAGTGATCACATATTGGTCTATATGAGATGCCATCTTGGCAAATGGGATGACCTTATTTGGCTTATGAAGGCATTCACTGCAAGAGCAACTGTTGGAAATCACGATCTTCATGCATGCCAACACAAAGGCTGGACCCACCTCTTGTGCTCCTTCCTGGAAGTGAGCAGGACAAGGCCTTTTCAGTTCATTCCATATCAGTCATTAGGAGATAAAGACCATTTTGAATGCCATTCACTTATGGCATGAGATGTCTGGAAAGGGCTTCCACTTTCAATCCAACACCTACATAAGGAGGAACATAGGTTCCAGATCTCTGCCTTTGGCTTGGGATTTCTCAAGTGATGTGATTGCTCAAAAATTCACCTTCAAGTTTTCCATATCACAGGCAGGCTTGATATCCAAGCGGACTCTATTTTCTGCCAAAATGAGCTGATTCATACCAAATGGTCCATTCACCCCTTGATTTTCAGCAGAATCTGCACCTGCTAGCATCTACTTCTGGTAGACTTGTTTGGAACAAGTGGAAATGCCAAGCTTTCTGACCTTTGTCTCTCTCATAGCAGACCAACTATTGCTGATCACTCCCCTTCATTGGAAAAAATCATGGATCATAATCCTTCTGAATTGAGCATCAGGGATTTCAGGAAGATCCTGCCCTCTCCTCACCTGCTCAAACAATCCTGAACACTGGTTTTTCCATCCATTAGGAGAAGCTGAACCTGCACACATAGCTCATATCAGGCAAACCCCTCAGAAAGAAGCTCTTTTAGAACCAGTGGTGGACAGGATTGCTAACTTAAGAATGCCTACCACTCTGAAAATGTATGAAGATAAGTGGAGACTTTCTTCCACTGGTATGAGCAAAACCACATCACCCCCTGACAATCCTCAGTACCACAAAAGCTAACTTTCTCATTGGCTGTTCTAAGTGAGGAAACTAATCCACTTCACCAAATACCATCAAGGGCTACTGTTCCTCAGTCTCAGACATGCTTTGTCTTCATGGACTGACCATCTGGCCTTTGTTTCCTCCAGACTGAAAGCTTTGGCAATCTATCTGAGTGGATGCAAACATAAGTTATGACATGGCTGAACAAAGTACCATTAAATCCCTGTCCAGAACGTCAATGACTCACTTCATATAAAACCTGCTTTTTAGTTACCTGCATATAGCAGGCAGAATAAGTGAGTTACATGCCATATAGGTTGACCCAAACTATCTGCAGCTCTGTCAAGATAGTTTGGTTTATCTCATGATGGCCCATGCTTTTGTTGCCTAGTACAGGCTCCTGTTCATGGGCAACCGATCATATGTCTTAAACCTTTTTTTCTGGGACCCTATATCCTAAGGATATCTACAAGACCCTGTCAGGGCTTTGAAGTGGTACATGAAGTGCATTGAGCCAATCAGAAGAGGGAGATCTCAATTATTCCTATCTGAAGTACGTAGTGATGATTTTTTGCTCAGGCACTGTTGTCCTGGTATGTTGGGTTATGCCCTCAACATTTAGGGAACTAACCCAAGATCAGATGAGTTTCATATGTATTTCACTTCACAAAGTTAGGTTGATCACCACAAGCAGTGTTTGAGTGAACCTGCTCCTCTACCTCCATAATCCAAGCTTTGGGGTGCAGGTAAGAAATAACATTTTTTAAGCTTCTACCTTAGAGGCCTCTCATCCCAGAAGCTTAGTTTTAGCCCAATAATGGCAGTACAACAAGTTACCCTCCCAGTTCTCTCAGCAGCTTCATAATAATGTGGGTCACTCTACTTCAATTGGATTTGTGGGAGCACAGATTTTTTTCTTTCACATGACTCATTATCTGTATGCCAACTGCTAACTTTACCCATAGTTTCTTCATAATGAAGCTGCTTCATATATGTTAGAAGACTGAAGCCTGGGCCAACTCTAGGGTAAGGCAATATAACTCCCTCTTTCTCTTACCTAGTCTCCTGATGAATCAATATTATTAGGTAATGTATTTGAAGAATTTTTCAAAGGTAAAATATGTTTCTTCAGTGATACTTAACCAGTCATAATACAGGCACACTCTCCCAAGTCCTCCTTGCAGTTACATCCCTGTAGAGCATGCTTCTTTGCTCCAGTAATAACTGATGGCTATAGGGTTCCTGGTGCCAGTCCCTCTATCCAAGAAAAGACTACTCTCGTTTGACTTCCTTTTAAAGCAAGCAGATGACTTTTAGCACCATTGTTGCTAAATCCAAGCCAAGGTGGTTGCAATGTTCTTTTTGGCTTGGGATGGCTTAATTTGCAAGGTAGTGGAGATACTCTTAATGTATTATGACTGGGTAAGTCTTATTAAAGAAACATATTTTACCTTTGAAAAATTCTTTTCATGGTTGTATAAATTATATCAAGAATTCTATTTCTTGAGGACAATACTTGCAGAAATGCTCCATTTAGCAAGAAATAAAATATGTAATGGTTTGTAAAAAAAAAATTCTAAGCAAGAGGAACATTATTTTTAAAAAAAACATTAATAATTAATTAGTTAATGGGTTAAGAATTTTTTTTATGAGAGCAAGATCGAGAATGGAAACTTCCAGAGTACAGCTCTTTTCTGGTTTACTCAATAATAAAACCTGTCCATATTTTTTTAGGGCAAAATTTGGCTACAACTTGGAAAATTCAAACAGCATCCCATCACTTGGTACTCTGCTTGTTCTGACAATTTTTAAAGAATGAAAGAGGCACTAAATCTGCTAGAGTGTAGATGAGTGTGTAATATTTCACAACCCCAAATGCAACAAATTAGTGCTTAGGTATATAAATTGAATAAGAACATAGATGTGTTGTAGAATCAGTTCTATGGAGGTAGGTTTCAGATGGTAATGGTAGACTAGGGTGGTGGTGGTAGTGGTGGAGGTGGTTGGTAGCAGACGAATCAGAGTACAAAACAAAATACAGATCTCTCATTTGCAAATTTTAATGAAAAATTGAAAATTGACTTGATTAGCAATGTTTTTTTTATGCTTCTCATTTATTTTAAATATTTTTGCGGTATGCAGCAGTCTTGAAAATGACATTTAGAAATGGCCAATGCTTCATTTCTGCAACCCAAAATGCCAGCATGGTGGCAGAATTTGTTGGAATATCTTAGTTCAGTAAAATAAAAGCAAATTTTTAACTTTAATATGGACTTTATAAACCTGTTTTCAAGAAATATACCATTGCAGCAGAGATGCTGACACGACATGTGAGTGCACAAATCATGCAATAATTTTTTAAAATTTTGCACTTGGAAAGCACTGATGCATGAGAACTCCCCCAATTAGATTAGTTCAAAGTTACAAATATACTCTGAGCATTATAACATTTGTATTTAACTGTTAAGATAAACTGAATAAGTAATAATCTATTTAAGAAAAATTGAAAAGTAAGAAATCTTATTTGATCAAAGTACCTATGTCCATTCCAAAGTATGCAGATGTAGGTTAATACAAAGTATGCTTTGAAATCCTGCTAATTATTTATAACAGAAAAACGTGTATATTCGAAGGATTCTGCAATCATTACCCGTTCCTCACATTTGCGCATGTGCAAACTTCAGACCATTATCGGAAGGTAAGATTATAGTATATATCGGCTTCAAGTCAGTGCTGGCATGAATGTATAAAGTGAATGGCAGAATGAAGAAAGTGATGGATGAAGTGGAGTTTCTTGCCAAATGGAGGATACAAATGATGTTAGATGCCCAGTTAGATGAACCGCCAAAGAAGAAACAAAAATTTGATGCATAGTTTCAGAAAATTTGGCTGTTACAGTACAAATGGTTACAACACAACACCTAGACAGGAGGTATGTTGTATAATATTTGCAAAAATTGTGGCGATAATAACCCTTTGATGTTGGAAATCATAGCTGGAAATTTAGTACGTCAACTCTTACATTACACACCAAGTCACATGCATCTTTAGACAGAGATATCCATGAGACAATACCTATGAACTGTGGAAAATTCTACAAAACAACCATAAAGAATAGTTTCCCAGCTTGTTGAAGCTGGCTAAGCTAGCTATGCATATTCCCCTTCCGACGGCAGATTGTGAAAGGGGGTTCTCAGCACAGCACAATATTCATACACATATAAGGAGCAGATTAAGCTCAGAAACTGTAAACAGGTTAAGGCTTGTACATCTAGAGGGGGAATCTTTTGAGGATTTCGATTTCAGTAGAGATCAAACAGAGTGTAGCAGGAAGAAAGAGAGATGGATATTTAAGTGTTGGGTAAATAATGAACTATGGCAATTTCCTTCCCCCACCCCCTCCATTTGTTCTACTCCCCCCTTTTTTTTGGTGACAAGGGGAGAGACAACCCATGAGTGCACATAGATTCCAGTACTGGTTATATATTCCTCAATAGCCAGTGCTGGACCTTGGCTCTAGAAATTAGCAAGCCTAGTACTGCGTCCACTCCAGCCCTGACACTATGTTGACTTAAGTCCAGTGTCACCAGGACTGGGTACAGTGATCAGTCTTCCTAACATACCTATTTCCAGATCCAGGATACAAATAGCATCTAGTACCCAACCACGCCACTTCCAGCCCAGGTTCTATTGCAGATGCATAGTGCAAGCAGCACATCATGACTTCTATTATATCCAGTAATGGATCTATGAAGGCAACATGGACTTTCACCAGTCCTGGCACTGTCTCCATTCAGTGGCGTTTATGGTGATTTTCCTATCTATGACACCCTGTAACAATCTCAGACTTTGGATGACTCTAAAAAGCAAATGTCTGGCGATTACCATTTCCCAACATAGATGGACTTCAAGCCTTGTTTATCATCCCTGTCTATCTGCTTCCACTGACCAGTCAACACTACTATCGAAGGAGACTTCTTTGTTGTCCCACACCTCTGATTTTGAAGATATACATTTGCAAGCCTCTTCATGACTTGATCCAATGATGTTCAGGATGTCTGAGCCTTCCACACATTCATTGAAATAGTCTTCTTGCTTCAGACTCCAGAATTCTTACCTCCTCCTTCTGTGCTGTCTGTGGTCACTTATAGAATTCCCACATCCATTGACCTTTTTAACTAAGAAGACAAGCCTTCTTTCAAACAGTTACCACAGTCTAGTCAAGTATTTGACATCTTGCACTGATTCGAAAGGCAGCTCCAAGACCCAAGCCTCAACATGTCTTTCATCTCAAAACAATGACTTTCATCGGGAGCTGCAGTAGCTCAGTTGGTTGCGCATCAGACTTGTAATCCAAGGGTGCAGGTTTGATACCTGCTCAGCCCAGTCTGGGTTGGCTGACTCTGTGTGTCCTTGGGAAAGGCACTTAGTTCCCATTTCCTGGACATGATATAGCCAATATTGTATTAAAACTGCCATTAAACAAACAAAAACAAAAACAAACAAAAAAAATCATCTAACTTAAATCTGGCATCTACAAAATACATGCCAGTTTTCCACACCAAAGTCCCAGCCATTAACAGAAACATTGCAGGCCTGGGAATGTCAGAGCATTCTTCTATGTGCATAGACCAGAAACCTTTCCTGGACACACAACAACTGGTTTGTAACATTGTAGCCATTGGCTTCATTCTTGACCTTTTCCATTGCTGTATTTCAGCAAGCTTAGCTAAGCCTAGATCCCACCATTGGAACTCCTGCCAACAGACACGCTCGGGAATCAGTATCGTGCTTGGCTTGTGTACTGAATGGGGCAGCTCAACACTCACTTTCCAATTTCTCAGTTGCTTTCTTTTAAGCTCCAGCTCCCAGAGGGAGATGCATTCCTATTGATGTCTGCATTTCAAAGAAACAGCAGCTGCCAGAGGTTCTTATGTGGTTGAACTAAGCACCCTTTGACTCATCTTTTGTGTAAGACGTGCTTCATAGTCACTGTAGCATTAGCAGACAGAATCAGTGAAATGACTCATTGGTCAACCTAAACTATCAGCAGTAGCACCATGATTGTTAAGTTTCTCTTCATGAAGTCCTCTGGTTTCATTGCTAAGAACAGGTTCCTGTTCATGGGAATGTCTCTTGTATTCCATAGACCCTCCATCCCACGGGCATCTTTAGGACACCTTTAAAGCATTGAAGCAGTACCTGAAATGTACCGAGCTGTTTAGAAGAGATGATATTTGCACTTGTGCTCATTCTTCCTGGATCCTTCATGTTATCCATTCACCCTGCAAGGAATTAACCCAAGACCAGATGAATTTAGTAGGCATATCAACTCACAAGGTCAGAGCAGTTACCACCAGCTTAGCATTCCAGTGAAACTGTTCTCTGACTGACACCATTAAAGCCATGCAATGGAGTATATGACATTCTTCAGCTTCTGAGGGACCCTTCATCCCAAAGAGCTCAATTTTACCTAGTGGAACCTAAATCAGCAGTGCAACAGACTACCTTCCCCGGTCACTCAGCAGCTTTGTAATGAAGTGTGTTACTCGACTTCTGCTGAATTTATAGAAGCAAAAATGGTTTCTTAAGATTGCATCCATTCATTGACCTGTGCTAACCTAGTCCATATCTCACAAGAGACTTGAAACTGCTTTGCATACACTAGGAGACCAGAGCGTAGGCCAACTACATAGTAAGGGGATGTAACTCCCTCCACCTCTTACATATTCTCCCAATATATTATGATCAGGTAATGTATTTGAAAAAGAAACTAATTATTGGAGTTAAATATGTTTCTTCTGTAATACTTGCCAGATCATAATATGGGCACTACCAACCAAGTCCTCCCTGCAGTTAATCTCAAAAAAAGCATGCATTTCCGCTATGGTGCTACTAACTGATGAATGACAGAATTTGGCACCAATCCCTCTATCCAAGGTGACACCAGTCTTGTCTGTCTTCTGTCTCAGCAAGCAAATGCTGTTTTAACACTTTTATTGCTCATACAAGCCTCAAGGAGTGGTTAATGTCTTGTCTTTGCTTCCAAGGGCTGGATTTGTGAGGTAGTGGATATTTTCTTAATGTATTATGATTGCATAAATATTATTGAAGAAATGTATTTTCATTTTAAGAAATGGCTTTTTAAGTGTGATATATGTTTGAAATGGTTTACTTAATTATACTTTGGCAGGAGACAGCATTGGAAAATCCAACAAAATTGTGAAGAAGAAAGCATTGAAGAATAGAAGCCATGGAGAGGATATAAATGCAAAAGAAGAGTCCCAGGAGGGCAGTCTTGAAAACCAGGAGAACTCTCCATTCTTAGATGGTGAAAAGGATGCTTCCCTTTACTACAAAGCACCAACAAGGATTGCTGTAACTAGTTTCTTTGAAACTGTAAAAGTTAGAAAGCGAGAAGATGAGGTCTACAATAAAGAGTTTGAGGCAAGTTAAAATACAGTCTTTATATTGTCATACAATATTGAGGCAAGTTAAAATACAGTCTTTATATTGTCATACAATATTGAATATAAGTGATAGGATAATGTTTCTCAATTATCAACTGAAGAAGAGTTTCTATTAAAACCCCTGTTGTCAGCAGGTTGTGGTAGATTATTGTCTAACACATTACTCATTTTGATTTAAATGTATTTTTTTCATCGGAAGAGCCTTTCGTTGTTAGCAGATTCATTTTGTTAGGTTTTCGGGAATGGTTATTTATTTCTTGGTTGATGCAGCATTTTGCAAATCACAAGACATGTAGATATTACTTTTCTGGCAATGATATCAACATCATATTTAGGAATTTTGTGTAAAAGTCAGATACATTAGAGGAAATAATAGCAGGGTTTACAGGCAAGACATTGCATTTCATTGGAACATTTGTACAGAACTATAGTCCATCGAAGGTAATTTGAGGTTTGTAAACAAAAGATATTGTTGTAAGGAAAACATACCACTATAATCAATTTGGGACCATTGGTAGTTCATGAAGCGTATGTGGTGTTTCAAAGACCTGTGTTATGAACACCTGAAGGTGCAAATTGTACTTGTTTACATTCTAAAATGGACTCGTCAGGTCTGTTTATTTACAACATTTTACCTGTGTGACTTGCCATATTTATTCGAATTTAAGTGCCCCTTTCAGCCTATTTCAAATTTGGAAGTGGCTATATGAAGTAAATTTTACAAGGTTTCAATTTTAGGGGCACCAGCTTTAAAGATTTAACTTTTCAGAGATCGACGAATACAGTTTTTTAGGTGCTTAGAATGATGAGAACTACATGGCTGTATGTACATACATTACTTAATAGCATGACAAATGAATTAATGACCATGACTTTTTGTCGTTTTCATTTATCCATTGGCTTACATCATTCTCATGTTCAGTGTACTCAGAACAATTCCATCCAAGTTTCTGTCACCACACTGTCTTGACAATACCTATTCAACTGGTTATTAATAATTCTGGCAAAGGATTACCACTATCTCAGTTCTGAAGGTCTGAAGGATAATTGAGTTCCATTTGTTCATTGTTGAAATGTCATGGGTGGCTGCCATCAATCATTTCAGGGTTTTCAGCTTCTGTGTTTGAAACTCCTTGATATAAATCACATGTTGCCAGATTTCTGGTCAGTCTATATGATGGTTATGACAAAGGAGCTCAGATGTCTGGTACCAGATAAAGTATGAAACAAATCACTTTCATATTTCAGTACTTTTAAATATATCGTATATACTCGCATATAAGCCAGGTCCAAATGCAAACAACATAGACCCTGATCTGCCAGTATATTATGCACTGGCAGATCAGGGTCTGTGTTGTTTGTTCTACTGATTAGTCCTTACAAACTGCGTAGACCATGTCTGCTGGCGCATTGTGCAGTTGGTATCGGATTATACGCGAGTATAGATGGTATCTACAGTCTCTTTCCTTTCATGCCCAATCAATCATGATCAGGAGTCATCTAGTGTGAGCAATGAAGCAAGGAAGGCATGTGCTAGACTTCTTGCAGTGATTCAATATCAATATCAGTATCCTTAAACCTGATGATTCTGCATGATATGTTTTTGAATTATTATTAGGATGGAAAAATGCTTTAAGATATGTACATGTATTATCAGTATGAATTTTTAAACAAATTATATACCGGTAATCATAAAAAACATTTTAAAACTACCGTATATACTTGCATATAAACTGAGTCCAAATGCAAACAATATAGATGCCGATCTGCTGTCGCATAATGCGCCAGTAGATCTGGATCTATGCAGTTTCCAGTTGGTATCGGATTATATGCGAGTATATACGGTAAGATAAAATGAAATGAACATGAACTCGCTGTATATTTCATGTTTTGTAAATTTACAAATAAAATATTATTCTTCACATTGACCTGATCCAGTTTCATTTGTCTGCAACCAGCGCATAACCCGTTACATTCTTCATGCTGGATCAACAATGATGGGAGGTTGTATGATTTGCAAACTTGAAACAATGTTTCTTCAAAATATAATGTTACTCATTATATGTTTTGTAGGTAAACATCCTTTTCCAATTCCACTTTTTGAATTTAGCATTTTTTGTTGGGTACCAATTTTCATGGATTTCGTGGTTGCTTTAAACCTAATGTAAAGTCCCAATGAACAATGATTCTTCTATGGAAATGATAGCTCCCCTTCCTCATTCCCTGACTTTAAGTGCCATATTTGTACTTGCTTATGAGTCGAGTCCAACTGCAAACAACATAGACTCTGATCTGCCATCACATAATGTGCTGGCAGATTGGGGTCTGTGTTGTTTGTTCTAGTGATTACACCTAACTAACTGCATAGACCCAGATCTGCCAGTGCATAATGTGATGACAGATCTGGGTCTGTGCAATTTGCAGTTGAACTTGACTTATAAGCGAGTATATACGGTACCAACAATTTGTAATTTTCCCCAAATCCACATAATTGTATACCCATGAGATAAATGAATTAACAGTAATATAGTTAAAAGAAGTTTTTCCGGTCAGTATTATTGGTAAATCATCCTGTAATGTGCAGTACACCCAACTGCATCTTTTCCTAGTGATATCATAGTTCATTATGAAAATCATCCATACTTCGAGAGAGATAATTAACAGGAGTAAAGCCTACAAAACTGTCCTCATAAGCAAAGATTTAGAAATAGATCTCGTGGCACATATTTTTCACTTTTTTTTATTTAGCATGGCTTCTAAATTAGAATAAATATGGAGAGGATATTTGCTTGAAATGAGTGAATAACAGATATATTTCATCAAATGGGTGAAAATACTTAAGTTTTCACCCACGAGATGAAATATATCCGTTATTCACTCGGAGCAAGCATATATTCTTTTTATTTTATGCTCAAGCGAATTGTCTAGCAATTTGGATAACACACTGAAGTAGCTGATTTCTTACTGCATCCCGCTCAATAATGTCAGCAGTTTACCGTGTATGTTCTGCACTGTTTTGTGTATATTTGTACATAAAATATCAGTAGTTATATAATGCTCCTTTCCAATTCAAGATAAAACAGCAGATAAAAAGAAAATGAAAAAAACAATATTTGCTTCTTGCTGGATTTGAACCCGGTTTGCCTGGATGCAAAGCGGTCATCTTTACCTTTAAACCACGCAAGCATCTTAAGAAGAGTTTGAAATTTCATACTTATAATATTATCAATGTCTATTGATGGCCAGTGAAAAAATACGATATTTTTTTTCTCTGCAGTGAAATATCACAATTATTTCACTCGGAAAATCCAGTAATTCACTGCCTAGCATAAAATAAAATATATCTTTTTCTCATGTTTCTGTAAAGTCTGTCACTTGGTACATATGTAGAAGTGTTCTCCTATCATCCAGACCTTTATACTCTAGTTAGATAATTCTAAACATCTTTCAGGTCAAACTAAAGCTTTGGTGGCTGCTAACAAACCACATTACTAGGCTTTTTCTTTTTGAAACTCAACTGGAATCCATACTTTAGTATCAGGGGGCCTTAATAGCATATTGGTAATTCACACATTGTATGCCTCTGTTGTCCTTGGTTTCATCAGGTTCTAGCATGTGCAAGGTGGTCACTTATCCGAGATTGGTGGTTTTCTTTACTTTATCCAGTTTGCTCCAACTCCAAGACCACATTAATGGTCCATTGCAAGTGCATCATATAAAGTGGCAGAATTTGTGTAATCAACATTAAATCAAGCTTCGCAATCAACATTAAATCAAGCTTGCACTCAATTCAGCTGAAATTAATAATATTAAATACTGGTACCGTAAGAAGCAAACTTATTCACATACATGAAGTTGTTGTGTTGCAATCATTTAGGGCTATTCCATTTATATCTACCTGGGGGAGGTGGGGGATGCACTTTTTTTTTTAAGCCAGCCTTGGCGGTAGGTAAACATAGCAATCACTATGTAATCGGTGTGCATGTATATATGTCTGACCATCAATCCACACTATAGATTAGGGTCATTGTTAAGGTCTTTACTTTCAGGCTAAATAAAAAGTGGGCTCAACAAAAAGGGAGTCTCTTGTTTTCTGTTAGGGGTTGGGGTCAGGACCTACTGTACTTTTTTTTCCCTGTTATCTCTTAATTCTTTTTCTGTATACTTTGTATATGCTTGCCATTGAGGCAGAATGCTGCAATGTAGGTCCATCCATCAGGTGTCCAGCCATCTGTCTGTTACCAGTTTCATTTCTGCACAATAGCTCGAGTTGTCCACAGTCTACAGTTACCAAACTTTGTGGATGACTTGCACTTGGGGTAAGAAAGAACCATATTGACTTTGGGGTTAAAAGGTCAAAGGTTACTGTGACTGAAAGAAGAAAAATGGTCTCTGCACAGTAACAGTCAACAGTTACCAACCTTTGTGGATGACTTGCACTTGGCGTAAGGAAGAAGCCAATCAGTTTGGGGGTCAGAAGGGCAAAGGTCATGGTCACTGTGACAGAAAGAATAAAAGTGATTTCTGCAGAATAGCATTTGTTCTATATCACAGACCTGGACCAAACATTGTAGATAGCTTGCATAAGGGTTAAGAAATAAGCCTTCAATTTTGGGGTTAACAAAAAGTCAAAGGTCAGGGTCATTGTGACTGAAAGAAGAAAGGTGGTCTCTGCCAAAAATTTCAGTTATTGTCCACATACCTTGACCAAAGTTTATGGATTGCTTGCACTTAAGGTATGGAAGAGGCCTGTTGATTTGGGGTCAAAAGGTTAAAGATGAAGTTCATTGTGGCTCAAGGAAAAATTGGTTTTGCAGAGTAACTTATAGTCTAGACTAAGTTCCTTGACCAAACTTTGTGGATGACTTGTGCTTACATGTTGAGTAATAAAGAAACCTATAGATTCTGGGGTCTAAAAGTCAATAGTCACAGTCATTGTAAATCTAATTTTAAAAAAATAATGCACATTAAGTTTAGTTCAAGACCACATACCATGAGCAAAGTCTGTGTTCATTGAGACCCACTGGTCAATAATCTCCAGAGTCAACCATACCCTACAAGTGCCATTTATGGTACTCTTGCTATTTTATAGTATTGTTGCACCCCTTGTAAAAAAGAAATGGTGTTCTGCCCTTACATTACAGGTAGATTTAAATGGAATATATGTGGATCCATTGCATCATGAAAAATGAACTAATTTGATTTGTAAAGGAAAAACGTTATTAAAGTTTGATTGAATTTGATTGTGATTCAAGTTTAGAAGCTTCATCAACATGAGACAAGACCATATTTTTGTGAATTTTTAAAAAAGTGTTATAGTTTTTTTCACTAGCTTTGTTTGAGTAATGTTTGGATCCACTGTTTGTCGCAGTATTTTGAGAGAAAAGATTTGGAATTAATAATCTTGGCTTAATGTCATCTCTTGTGTAATGAGGTGTATTCACCTTCTGCGCCATTAGATATATGGACCCCAACCTTCTGGGGAATAAATTGGACATGATTATAGATGTACAGAAGTATATTTTAATTCTTAAGGTTTAATCCATCCCCTGTCAGAACTGTGCAACTGGGCAGGTTATAATGTGGTAATGGGTATAAATAGCTGAGGACCAGGACCCTACTATTGTATAAGTTGAGTCCAATTGCAAACTGCGCTGACCCAGATCTGCTTTCACATAATGTTCCAGCAGATCTTGGTCAAAGCAGTTTGTTAGGAGTAATCAGTAGAACAAACAACATTGATCCTGATCTGCTGACACATTATGTGATAGCAGATCAGGGTCTATGTTGTTTGCAGTTGGACTGAACTTATAGGCAAATATATATTGTACATTGCTACATTATTACTGCTTGAGATCTGCTGATCTCATGGTCCAAACCATTAATGACATCTTTATATTTGGTACCATCTACACTGCACCAGCAGATCAGAATCTATGTTGTTTGTTCTACTGATTACTGGGGGCCCCGGGTGGCCGAGTGGTCTAAGGCACTTGCCTTTACAGATCACTGACATCTCATCTCTGCCAGTAGCTTCCCGTGGGTCGGTGGTTCTCCCTGGGGTTTTCTCTGGTTCTTCCTCCACCAAATACTATACTAGCCGCCATGTATGGCCTATCATGTGCTGAAGAATGGCATTAAACCCACGACAACCAACCGACCTACTGATTACTCATAACAAACTGCATAGACCCAGATCTGCCAGTGCATTATGCAATGGCAGATCTGGGTCTCTGCAGTTTGCAGTTGGACTTGACTCATAAGCAGGTATAGAAGGTAGTTTACAAAATAATTATAGAATATTTCTTCAGAATCCACACATTAATGGGGTTTCACTCAAAAGTGTAAATATCTACAGTTGGCTCCCCATCTTTTTTATGCGTTGTTTAAACAATACTAGGTCTCTTGATTGAACTGTCAGTACTGAAATCTTAAAAAACAAAACCATAAGTAATTTTCAGATTATGCCATAATTTTAATAAATGCATGTACACTTATTGACACCAAACTTGGGATGTGGGTGCATCTTATGATGAAAGTGTATTTCAGACCAGAACAGTGTCTCATTATCCTACTTTTCAGGTTCATCTTTAATTTAAATTTCAGTGCCTACCCAAGGGAATGCTGAAGTTATCAAATGCAGCACTATTGGCAGAGAACAGAGGAAAATGTCGATACAAGAATATTTATCCTTGTATGTGTTTTAATCTACTAGTACTTGTATTTCCTGTTTTTGATCTTATTGCAACATTTTTACTTTGTAGGATTATTCGTTTCGTTGTATGAAATACCAGTGTTATTTTTTTTTTTAAATTTGTGAACGAAAAGTTTCCCGTATTGTAGAATAGTATCAAATTTTATTAAAGGATCATTTTAATTTTTTTGATGTTCTGGCAAGTTATATTTGCAATGATAATTCTTTCAGTCTTAGTTGATATTTTGTCATCAGGTCTTTCTCAGTTTTGCTACGAATTTTTTGCCTTACAGTTGATATTTTGTCATCAGTTCTTTCTCAGTTTTACTAAGAGTTATTCTGCCCTGCAATTGATACAGTAATGACATGTTTACATTTTGGTCTTTTCACATATCAGAAGAATGTCTGTATTGATTGTGCTAATAAATTACAGATGGAATACTTTAGTATTGTATGCCTCATGCTATACAAAGTATTGGTTGTATGGTCAGGATCTGAATGCTAGTGAAATCAGAACTAGACCTAATCCTATTGTGTTGATAACTTTGAAACAATAAGGGTATCGTATGCAATAAAAACCCACAATAATTAGGGAGGCAATAGAGTTAAGGTGAAATCAGGAGCAGCCTTTACATCGATGCAAAAAGGCTGCTGCATATTTTTTGACATATTAGAATTAAAAGTATCTGCTCTAACCCCTGTAAAACATAATACATCATGCTCTTTGATATCTGCATTATATGAGGATGAGCATTTTCTTGGTCTTTCATCAGTTTAATAGAGTATGTAAAATTATACTTACCAATTACACACTTACAGATATTACAATGCAGTTTTTCTTCCATAAGTAAATATTCATAATAGTCCAGTTTGCAACTTCTTTTTATTGTTATAATTCACTACTCGGGGTCTTGTACTTTTGATTTTTTTTAATGGACAAAATTGTATTAATATCAGAGAGATAAAGAATTGTGTAAATGTAGGAAAGGAGAGCTAGGGTTAGGAAAACATCCACCGAAGCATTTAATGAGATATAAAAGTCCAGAGCTTGATATAGTTGTAAAATATTTCCACACTACTTATATGTGAAACTGCATTTTAAAAAGGGCAGTTTAAAAAAAAATTGAATAGTTGTGTGTGACAGTGAAGAAAAATGTCAGTCTATAGCAAGGACATAAATATTCATTTTTATCTCCATGCTTTTCAAATTAAAGGTAGGGATTATGTTATCCCTCCTGTATGGACATGCATTCATGTGTGGGTGCATGCACGCATGGGCATGTGCAAAAGATTAGTGTAACTCCCCTTGGATCTTTTGACATAGACACTTTAAACTATGGTCTGCAGATTTGCACAATGTTTGTTTAGTTTGAATCCATCCCTTGTTAAGGAACTTGGGGGATGGGAACATTTATGTGTATATGTGTAAAAGGTAGGGTGGGGGTGGTGATAAAATGTGAAAAGCATTGGGATAATACATCTTTGCTGCTGACTTACACATTGTTGATGAAATACTGTTCTTCCCAGCACATATTTAAAAACTGCATTATAGTAATTGAGAAGATTTGAAACTGTTTCAGATATTTTGGGAGATTGTAGAAATATGAGTCAGTTTATGATATCTAGGAGATCTTGAGATACTTCTAATGAATCAAAAGTGTATATCCATGTGTTTAATCCAGAACTTGTCGAAAATATATTAAACACGACAAGGGAAAGTCGCATACTTTTGGGGTATTTTATTATTACAGATGATGAAAACAGAGTTGTTTTGAGGAAGGAAGTCGGTGATCCCTATTCAGATTTTATCAATGCATCCTATGTCAATGTAAGTTTGCTAAAATACTTAAACTTTTTTCTTTAAGGCCAAATGAGCTTTTGGTATGGCACTGTATCCAGCACATATCATGTTTGTTACCTTTGTCTGTCATCCGTCTGTCAACAGTTGCTTGTTACCACTCTGGAATCCATATTTCTGATCAGATTTCAGTCAAACTTGAAAAATGGGTTTATATCATCAAAATCTTGGACAAGTTCAATAATGAGCAAGATGTATGCATGATAATGAGGTGATCTTGCATCAGATTGGCTGAGCTTGTTACCTGTCAGGAGGCTGTATTTCTGATTGGCTGGGCTTGTTACCTCTCAGGAGGCTGTATTTCTGATCCGATTTTGATCAGTCTTGGAATGTATGCTTATGTTATAAAGATCTGCAGAATGTTTGATAATGACTAAAATCCATGTATAATAATGGGGTGATCTTGTATTTCATTGACTGAACATGTTACTACTCTGGAGGCCATATTTCTGATGATAAAACTTGTAATATATGCCTATATCATTAGCAGGGATGGTGCTGGCTGTAAAAAAGTTGTTGCCAAAAAAATCGCAAATCTCAATATTTTGTTGCCAATTTTCAAAAAGTGTCGCCAAGCAAGGAGTAAGTATTTTTCCATATCTATTAATGTAGTAGGCAATGAAAATTGAAAAAGATGGAGTATTTATTACTTTATTGACAGCAAACAATACAATACCACAATATTACAGAACAAATCATTGCATGACTGTTTTGTATGCTTATTTATAATATTTTGCACTATTAAAATGTTGTTTCATAAAAATAATAAAATCGAATGTCACATGAGTATGGGTCGTGATTTTACGGCTGCCCACTTGCTGAATGCAGTTTCAAAGTCGAAGTCTCCTTCACATTCGTACGTGTCGATTCTCATTAGATTCTCTCTCTTTGATGTACTTAACTTCAGACAAATTGGGTTGTTCCACTTAGTGTACTTTACCTATGCAAATTAGCCTAATGGGCTCTCCCTCAGCAGTGCTCAAAAGATTTGACATGACACATCACCCTAGCTATTGTGAGCCAATTCAATAAATCTCTGAAAGTGTCTGTTTATCTCTGACCGCCTTACCTTTTAATTGTCTTTAAACAGTACTATAAACTAACTGACTTTTTATCATATTAAATGATACACTGCATTCAGTTTATTACAGACTCAGTATTTGTAAATTTCTTGTGTCGGCTAAACAGTAGAATGTTAAGCTGCCTGTCTTAGCTAGATGAGAACCGTGTATATTTCAGTGTCATAGGGTCACAGGGGTGTGATTGATACATCTTGTCGTGTGCCTCAAAGCCTTATTATGTACATGTTTCAATATAGTTTTCTAAAGTTTCTAAAGACTACCGTTCAAGACTAGTTTTCTTTATAATATTTTCTTCTTCTTTTTTTTGCCCGCACTGACACACGGATAATCAGCACACGGAAAATCGAGAGTATGCCTCCTATGTGTATATGATTTATTGAAAATAGTTTACCTCTTATAGGGCAAGAAAGCCTTATGAATGAGAATAAACGGTAACCTTGGAAATATTCAATCGGAAATATTCAAATGATGTTGGACTGTCAGGTAGAACATCTGTTTAAGTTACTGGGTTGTCTGATGCACTTGCATCTAAATCCAAATGCTGTTAATTTTGTTAACTTAATCTTTTTATTTGTGATCAATCCCTTGTCCGTCCCAGCATATATGGCTGGTTAGAATTTTGGAATTGGCCCCTCGTAAAAAGCCATTTTAAAAAGTCAATCAACTTCTTAGGATGAGATGATGAACACGAAAAGTCCCATTACAGTATATAGTTCTGATTGAGACTGAATTTTATTTTTCGTTTACTTCGTATTTATACAGAACGATTGGGGCTTCAAAAGTAATCAGTTTTCTTTGAAGTTTCAGCAAATTTGTTTTTTTCTGGTACATTTCCCCCCCCCCCCCCAAAAAAAAGGATTAGCGGTCGTTTGGTCGATTGTAGCTAGTCCGGTACCATGACTGTTGGAGTGTATCACCGCATACAGTACTCAGGCCAGATGTTAGCATAAGCGGTCTATATGAACAAAGGATTTGTTTATGTAACAATAGATAGATTCCAGTGCATTGTATACCCAAGTTTGTGGCTTCCTTTCATGGTGCCTTTGAATTCCTCCACTCCAAACCCAAGATTGTATATACAAGTTTTAACAGCCAAAAACATTGTCGCCAAAAATATCGCCAGATGGTATATTTTGTCGCCAATCACGAAAAAAAATCGCAATTTGCGACATTGGCGATGCCCTGCGCGATCCCTGCATTAGGATCTTTGACAAGTTTGATAATGAGCAAGATTCTTTCATCAAACTTGAAATATGGACTTATATTATCAAGATCTTGCATCAGATCATCTCTGTGTCATATTCCATCATGACGTATCAGTCCCTAATCATCCATCTTTGTTTGATACTAAGAGAAACCTCCATATGTTAAGTAGAATCAAACTAATGCATGACATCCAAGCAAACCTAACAACATTATTACCTCATACAGCAGAATAATTTGACAAGTGCTTTGTGTTCATTGCTTGACAAACATGCCCCAGGAACCAAGTGCAGAGTATCAATTCAGAAGTGTTCTCCATGATATAGTAGTGTTAGGGACCAGCTTCGCACTGCTAAAAGAGAACGCTGTAAGGCTGAGAGACTTTGGCTTTCCACCAGCCTCACTACTTGTAAGAAAAATCTATGAAGCCGCTAAGAAGAATGTCACAAACATAGTCCATGCAGCGAAATCAGATCACTGAAAGTTCCAGGCGCAAAGAGCTCTTTGAGATTATGAACAAGCTAATATCAAGGAACAAATGTACACCACTTCCAACGACCTTCTCTTTGGTCAACCTTCCGGGCCTGTTTGCAGATTTCTTCAGTGATAAAGTACAAACCATTAGAGATAGGCTTGCAAACACAATTTCAATTGGCTAATCATCACCACACAGTTGTGATACAGAATTTCAAGGCAACCTGTAACAGCATTTGAGCCTGTCTCGACGGATTTCTTATGTACAATTCTGATGAAGAGCGCCCAAAAGTCATGTGAACTTGATCGGATTCCGACATCACTGCTGCTTGAGTGCTTAGATTCACTATTGCCTTCACTAATGTTATTAATGCTTCTCTCTCATCCAGGGAATTCTCATAATTTTTCCAAACTGCCGTTGTAAAGCCTCTGTTGAAGAAACTAACACTTGACCCTAACGATTTAAAAACTACTGCCCTGTTGCTAACCTCCCATTCATGTAAAAAATCTTAGAAAAAGTTTTTGTCCCAACTTGTCTAAATTTAAATAGTCTATTTAGCAATTTACAGTCTGCATATAGTTAATGACCTCTTTGCTTTGGATAGTTGAAAGATTACAGTCCTCACCCTCAACTTGTTTGTGCAGCATTTGACAAAATAGATTATGATATATTACTTCACCATCTCCAGCATGGATTTGGCATTCACGATACAGCCTTACTATTGTTCAAGTCATACTTAGTCGACAGGATACAAAAAATTGTCTGTAAATGGAAAACATTCCAGCCTACTTGATCTATGTTTTGGTGTTCCACAGGGTTCTGTTCTTGGACCTGTTCTCTTCATTCTGTACACTCAGCTGCTCTCAAGTGTCATAGATCATCATCCAGTGTCTCTCCAATTGTACTCTGATGACATCCAAATATACAAATCTAGCCACCCAACTGAAGTTGATGCTACCATCCAAGGCGTAGAGAGGTGCATTTCCAATGTGAAGTCATGGATGACATGTAACAAGCTGTAGATGAATGATGATAAAACTGAAACCATTCTGATCACCACACAAAGACTTTCTCATTCCTATCTATTACCTCAAACAGTTAGTATCAGCAACACCAACATTAAATTCACGCAATCAGTATGAAACCTAAGTGTTACTCTCAACAGTACTCTCTCATTGCACCAACATGTCATGAACATATGCAAAGTTGCATATCTGGAGCTGAGACCCATCAGCTCCATTTGCAATTTTCTTTCAGTTGACGCTACTAAAACTCTTGTGTATTCCTTAATGCTTTCTACACTGGACTATTGTAATTCTCTTCTATCTGGTTCATCTCAGAATGTACTACAGAAACTTCAAAAAGTTCAAAACACAACTGCTCGGATCATCCTTAGAGTACCAAGAACCGAGCACTCCTCCCCTCTGCTCTGTACCCTCCACTGGCTACCCGTTCGCTCCAGAATCAAACACAAATTCTGTTCTCCATGCTACATTTTGTTGACTGCCTCCAGTCCAAAATACCTATCTGTCCTCACCCACATGTACACCCCTTCTAGATACGTGCGCTCCTCTTCTGACTCGTATTCTCATTATTCCCACTATCAAAAGGAAGTCCTATGGACAATATTCTTTGCGTACCAGGGCTCAGCTTCCTGAAACAAGTTGTCTGTTGAACTTAGACACAATGACACTGTGATCTCATTAAAGAGTGCTCTTAAAACTCACCTATTTCGACTGCAAGAACAGACTTAAGACTTAACGATGTGTCCTTACCTTAAATATTTTCAGCATGTCTTTGTTTGTAATTTCACGGTGGTTGTTTTTGTAATCTTATCTATATATATATGTCCTTATGTGTTAACTAATATTGAAAAGCGCTTAGAGCTTCTAAAGATTAAGCACTGTGCTAAGTCCTCATTATTATTATTATTATCTTGGATGGGTTCAATAAAGAGCTAGATCCGCACATATTAATGAGGTGATCTTGTATCTGATTGGCTGACCTTGTTACCACTTTGGATGTCAGATCTATGATCCAGTTTTAATCAAACTTAGAAGATATGCTTTTGTCAGCTGAGTTTGTTGCCATTGTGGAACTTGAAATATGGGTGTGTGCCATCAAGATCTTGCATGGGTTCAGTAAAGCCAAAGATCCGCACATATTAATGAGATAATCTTGCATCTGATTGGCTTACCTTGTTATTACTCTGGAGGCCAGATTTATGATCCAATTTTGATTAAACTGGAATATATACATATATCATCAGGATCTTGGACAGTGTCGATAAAGACTGAGACCCATGCATATTAATGAGGTGATCTTGCATCTGATTAGCTGAGTTTATTATCATTCTGAAATCCATAATTCTGATCCAGTTTTTATCAAAATTGGAATATGGGCATACAGTGGTCCCCCTCTTATAAGGCCACCCCTTCTGCAGCAAGAAAGTGGCCTTATAAGACGGGTGGCCTTTCTAGAGGGGGATCACACAGTTGTGAGTAATAACTACATATAAAGTATAAAAGATGTAACTAATTTTTATATATTTAATATTTGCATTTAAAAATCACAGGAATATTATCTGGTTAAGGACTAAATATGATAAAACTAATCAATGTTATTTTTAAAAAATATGAATAATCATGAATCGTGGTGCAAAACCACATTGTCGGTAAATTCGGGGTACAAATATTTGGTTGCAAATATCCCTGTACGTCCGTTGATTCTGTCTTCCCACTAAAGTTGAATGTATATTGACGATGTTTATTTGAATCTTTCTGACATAAAATTTCTCATTAGTTATGAAAAGACTCTCCCTCTTTTCGTTTTAATTTAATTGCTTTCATTTTTGTTCTAAACTGATAATGTCTGACGATATTTTGCGACAACTTATTCCTTCGCGGGCAATCACGCGTGAGGCAGTGTTTACAACGGAAGTGAGTCTGTCACGTGATCGACTTTTTTTTTCTTCTTCTCCAGTCTGGTACCCGGTTATGTTTATTTCATAATCTATTAGAGTGAAGCCAGAAAGGCTAACATACCATTTTACTATCTGGCGACCGGATGTCACGCTGACTTGAGCTGAACAATGCTGTGCTTCTCAGCGGTTAGCTTTTGTCATCTTGATAATTATCGGTGGTAATAATAGCCAGTAATTATCAAAGTGACAAAAGCTAACATCTAAGGAACACATGGCAGTAAGGATAATCGGATTACTTACCTCTTTGTAAGCATTAAAGTTACTTTATTGGCATATTGGAACAAAATGTCAATGTGTTGAATTGAGAAATTAAAAAATATTGAGATTTTACTCTGTAAACAACCATTATGTGGCCGCTTGCGAGGGGTAAATTTGACCATTTTTGCACTAAAATGCTGGCCGCTGGTCGCGTTAGAGGGGTGGCCGTCCTTGAGGGGTACTTTTGAACACAAACTCGTCGGTGCCAAGGGATTGTGGCCGTATAAAGCGGGTGGCCGCTGGTCAGGGGGGCCGTTCAAGAGGGGGACCACTGTATATCATCAAGATCTTTGACAATTTCAGAAGTGAGTGTGATGCATGCACAGTTCTATAATGTGTGGGATCCGCATGTATTAATGAGGTGATCTTGGCTGAGCTTGTTACCACTGAAGAGACTATTCCTGATCCAGTTTTAATGAAACTTCATAAATAGGCTTAAATCATTAAGATCTTGGATGACTTCAATTATGAACAAGAGACTGTGCATATTAATATTGCCTTTATCTTTAGAAATAATTTTATCAGGATAATAAAATAGGTAAAATAAACAAGATATACAAAATCAGAGACAGTTTGCATAGAATGTGTTCCAACAATACTACATAAGCCTTCTTAGTAAAATGGTCAACTGTTAAGTTGTGTAAGTTAGGTAAGTGATATCAGGACCACTTGGGACTCTTGTTTCAATGGTACAATAAGTTGTTTTTTTACTTTGACAAATGAGATGTTGGCATGATACAGCCAATGTTGATGTTGGTGTGATACAGCCTATGACATGTTGGCATGATACAGCCAGTGAGCTATCAGTATGATATTGCATTATGCGATGTTGACATAATACAGTCCACAAGTTGTTGTCATGATACAGCCTATGACTTGTTAACATGATACAGCCCATAACATTTTGGGATGATACAGCCTGTGATATGTTGGCATCATACAGCCCATGAGGTGATGGCACAATACAACCTATGAGATAGAGAAAATCAGAGCATTGAAGAAGTCACACAAACAGACACACACACACACACACCAGAGATCCTAAAATCACTTTATTTGCCGGACATGTCCAGCAGGTCAAAGATTTTGACCAGCACATACTCTGGGCAACTGGACATCAATCATAGGATATTTCAAATGACATGATATCAAATTGTCTTAGATTTGTTTATCCATTAAACTGTGAAGAAAACACCTTAGTGAAGTAAAATTCAGAGGTCACTAGGTCTAGTGTACGGATTGTTTCTCTGTCACACAATCCATAAAGGTGTTGCGGACTAAGCTTAATTCAAAGGTGACTAGGTCTAGTTTACACATTTTTTCTTTCTCATGAAATCAGTAGAGGTGATGCCTGCTAAACTTGTTTGGTCATTATGTTTTCACACTTCTTTAAACACTCCATAGTCACAATGTTTTTATATTAAATTTCATAAATATATGGCCACCCCATTAATTTGGGGAAAAAAATTTCAGACAAGAGCTATTAGAATTTGAGAATCCCTGATATATACACCACACACATGCAGTGATTCCTCACTATAATGCAGTTCATGGGAGGCATATAAGGGGGTTATGTTATAGGTGAGCTTGCATTACATGAAGGTTTTTTTAATACATAATATAAATATTAAATAATAAAATCGGATCCATGACCATACTGTCTTATAAACGGGACCGAATTATACCAAGGTGCCTTATATTGCATGAATATATGTATATATATATATACCTGAATGCTGGGTTTGGGCTACTATATGTTGAAGTCCAGTAGCTCATTGGGCAACTACATAAAATAGGGATTTGCTCTACATTTTTGCAAAACAGCTATCAAAATATTTCACAAAAGAGAAGTATCTTTGTTGACTCGGCGAGAAGAAAAGGAAGCCTTACTAACTATAGCTCTCATATTAGAGTGCCATTCCTGGGCTACTGAAGCTAAGTTCTTCTCTTGGTAGGCTGCCATCTGATTTTGAAATATGTCAGACCCTGATATATATATATATATATATACAAGAGATATGTCATTTTTACTTTCCAGTCACTTTCACTTGAACCAAAATTGTTCTTGTGTTATGGATTGTTGTATTTTACCTTTTCAGGGTTTCAATGCACCAGGAGAATTTATAGCAGCACAAGGTAGGAATGCTTTTGTAAATATTTTCTCAGCTACTTGGTAGGAATAGAGCTAAAAGATATGGATGGCATTTTGTTCTCCACCTTAGCTGTAATATTTCACATAGTGAGAAAATGCCTTTAGAATTTCATTCCATCTCACAGTATCACTTCTTGAGTTCATTTTCTCAAAGAACAATTATTTTTATGCTAAAATTTTGTTTGTTTGTAGTTTTAGCTCACCAGGTTGTAAGGCCAATTGAGTTAATGGAATGGCCATGTGTCCAATGTGTGTTTTAATGGAATGGCCATGTGTCCAATGTGTGTTTTAATGGAATGGCCATGTGTCCAATGTTTGTTTTAATGGAATGGCCATGTGTCCAATGTGTGTTTTAATGGAATGGCCATGTGTCCAATGTGTGTTTTAATGGAATGGCCATGTGTCCAATGTGTGTTTGTGCATCATCCGTTGCCCTTTGTGCATCATCCATCCATCAACAATTGATGTTACCATTCTAAGGGATTGCCGTATTTCTGATCCAGTTTTGATCAGACTTGGAATATAGGCTTATATCATGCAAAATCTGGGATGAATTCAATGATGAGCAAGATCCATGAATATTAATAAAGTGATTGTTTTTCTTCCGATTGGCTGACCTTTTTACCACTATAGAGGTCATATTTCTCATCTGATTTTGATAAAACTTGGAATACATGCTTATATCATTAAGATCTTGGACACTTTCAATATTGAGCAAGATACATGCATATTAATGAGGTTATCTTGCATCTGTTTGGCTGAGTTTGTTACTATTCTGGAAGCCATATTTTTTATCTGATTCTGATCAAGGTTGAAATATGAGCATATATCATCAAGATCTTGGATGAGATCGAAAATGAGTGAGATCCATGCATCTGTTTCGCTGAACTTGTCACCACTCAGGAGGCCATATTTGTGAACCAGGTTTCATCAAACTTCGAATATATGCTTTTATCGTTTAGATCTTGGACAATTTCAGTAATGAGCGAGATGTTCACATGTTATTGAGGTGATCTTGGATCAGATTCATTGAGCTTGTTACCACTCAGGAAACCATATTTCCGATCTGATTTTGATCCGACTTTAAATATGGGCAATTTTTTACATAAGTTACAATACTGCATAAAACTGTTATATTATGTAAGCCTGGTGAACGATATCAGGATAATTTGACTTCTGGTTTGATATTTCTGTTAAATTTATTGACTTGCGATGCAAAAAAAAAGTCCGAACTGACAGAACATACTTTGCACATGTTAATTTCCATTAGAAAATGTAGTTTGAATAAATCTATGGTTGGAATTTTAAAAATATTATTTCAGTCATTATTGTTGTATATTCCTTACTATATTCAGTGCATATTCCATGCAATCTACGACTTAAAGAAACATGTTAAAAGTGAAACCAAAGGACAATATGTTATCATTTCATATAAAGCTCATGGATGACTCGGAAAAAAATAAAATCTCGCAGAATATTTTGTTACTGGTACTCTGAAAATGTCATAGTTGCATACATGTATGCTACACATGGTCTTAGCATTACCAACATTGCATTGAAAGTTTGTAATTAAATATGGCTTATAATTGTGTATTTCAGTTATTCCCCTTGAGTTCTTGATATCAGGGTAACATATATTAGGTTCTCTTGAAACTGTGACTTCCTTTGATGTGGAAAGAAGTCTTAAGCTTTATGCTTAATATACAGATACTTTTTTGTAATATATGAAAACTTCTCAAATGTTTGAAGTAGTTTGGAGTCTAATTCTAAAATCATAGTGAAGTAAACCATTACTATGCCAAGTGAAAACTGTTTGTTAGTATTTGGTACGACTCTAGGTCTTAAAAGTATGTAACAGAAAGAAAGTGAAATTCAAGAGATACTTATAATAATTGTGAATCAAATTCCAAATAATCCTAAATGTCCTAATCGCAAGTCCTAAAATATAGAATGTTCCGAATGAGTTACAATAGTCTTGAATGTCCTGATATACAACAATGATACAATCCAGAATGTCTTTGAATGAGTTCACAAAAGTCCAAAGTAATGTATTAATTCAAAAGTCAATGAGTACTTTAGTAATTCCAATGAATATCCTAAATAATGCTTCTCGAATTATATCTGATTTCAATGGCACAATATAAAATCTGATCACAAATGGATTCCCACACACTGATCTGAAACAGAAATGAATTATTTCTTTACCAAATTCCTATATATACTCCTTTTCTCTTGACCTATATCAACAGGATGTGAAGCAATAAAATGTGAAAAGACCCAGTCTAAATGTCAACACAACTGGCCTTGAACTCAAATGCTTGTAAACATTTTGTGACCAGAATTTGAAGTGCAACTCATCTTTATGGAATAGATTCAAACACATTATAGATTAAATATACATAACAGTATTAAACAAGGTGTTCTTCATAACAAAGTATGTTATCCTCGTGCATGTCTTCTTTAATTGGTCCCAAACAGGCATTTGTTATGTCCAAGAATTTGTAATAGAAAGATTCATTACAGTTAAAGATCACTATAGCGACAGTATTTCTGTTTTTTTGCAATTGATTTTATTGAGAGACAAAAAAAATTTAAGGTTTTGTATCACAGGAAGTTTATAAGTTTTTGCACATAATCTTTTCATCACTATTCATAATTTGTTCAGATCTCATTCATCATCTGTATCACCCAAGGACAGGTTGTAACCAAACAAAAATTATATATTAATTCTACATTTACATGTAATTCTCACAGTTTATGCTAAATGCACTAACAAACATCTCATTTGGCAGTGTAGAGTGGATGTAGGAGGGTTGGAAGAAGGGGAACTGGAATGCTTGAAAGCAAAGAAAGAAACAATGTGTATAGGAGACCATTCACTTCTTATACATGCTTTTTATTAGAGATTGAACATGGGGCTGCAAACGTGTAAAGCAAGTTACCACAACTGTGCTTTCTTAGCCCTAGTAAACTACATACTTGAAAACCTTGTAGGTTATCAATTAAAATATAATGCCTTTACTCCTATTTAAAGATAGATGTCGATCCCTATCCAAATTGCAGAGTGTGTTTTGGTGTATCCAAAAATATCCTCTATTTATAAGCACAATGTTGCTACTCAAAAGTCAGACGAAATAATTTCTGTTATCTGATATTGAAGAGTTTGTTTTGAAAATGGGGTATCCTTCTTTTTTGCGGATGTCCCTGAGGTGTTCCTTTATTTTCACTTGAAATTCCCTTTTGGTCTCACCTACCATAGTTTCCGGCCAACAAGTCGATGTGGAGTATAAGTCGAATTCGCTAATTTTGAACATTTTCCATCCTTCATCTGTATGTAAATTGATGTGGAGCATAAAATGAAGCCAGATCAACATCTTGACTTCATATTTTTTGCTATTAACTTCCAGTTTTATGAATATTAATGGTATCAGTGTATGCTATTCCAGATTAATTGGGAAAATTATAGTCACCAACATTAACATGCTTGCTTTTTCCCTAGTTTCATTTTGGAGAGAGAGAGGTTTCAGGGCGATTGTTCAGTTACCTGACGTTTATGATCTTTCTCATGTACAAGGGCACTACTATATTCCATTATAAATTTACCATACCTACCATAACACGACATGTCATGCAAAAAACAAGATTTTTTACTCCCCAGCCCCCTAAATAGGCCTGTTTTGAAAAACATAATTTTCAGTAATCTTATAAAAAATTAAAATAATCAGAGAGAGAGAGAGAGAGATAGATTTTGACCAGAACTATATATGTCCCTAGTGTTTAGTCTGGATAAGCAATAAACAGTCCTGCTGAGAGCCCATGTAAAACTGTCCTCAAGGCACTTTATACAATAGATCATCATAGAGACAATTAAAGGGTAAGGTGGTCACACAAGTTGACAGTGTTAAGGACCCCCCGGTGACAATCAGGTTAGAAATTTAAAATTGATGAATGAAATGACTAAGTTTTTTGCATTTTTTATATCCTTGATGCATTTTGTTTTTAAAATCGGTAGGGGGTACAAACAAACGGGAGGGTGTGCGAATACTATAGAGTCTCTCTATGGGAGTGCATGAGCACTTCTATCCAGAGTCTCTATGGGAGTTCATCAGCACTTCTATCTAGAGTCTCTATGGGAGTGCATCAATACTTCTATCTAGAGGCTCTACAGGTGTTCATCAGCACTTCTATCTAGAGTCTCTATAGGAGTGCATCAGCAGTTCTGTATAGCTCTTCTACTAAACACAGTGTTTAGAAGAGATCTCACTAACAACTGGACGATGTTTGTGATAAGTTTGCTTACTACCAACCAGCTGTGCCTATGTCACATGGCCAAAATGGCTGCTGTGCTGGCAGCTACGGAGTATATAAACCTCACACTGATGAGACACTGTGATCAGTTGAACCAATGTATCAACCCGAACTTTTCCCTCTGATGTGTGTTACAAGGATAACAAAAATAGTCAGGGACTAGGGGTGACTACACCACCCCAGCAGATGGGAAGGAACGCCTCCACATTCCTTTAAGCAGTACCTTCTTCTTGTAGGTTATCAAGACTGATTTCTATGTTCTAACACTGCTAGGTACTGACCAAAGCTCTGACAGGTTAGATTGATTGTTCTAACATATTTTTTCTTCAATTTTACAGGTCCCATGGAGAATATAATAGATGACTTTTGGAGAATGATTTGGCAAAAGGATTGTGGCAGAATTGTGATGCTTACAAACCTGATGGAAGAGGGCAAGGTCAAAATGGTTTCTTATCAAATTTATCAACACTGTGCTGCTCTGATATTTCATACACTGGAATACGGAAGCCTGTTAGGGCCACATTGAAATAAATTTTTTATCTCGTAATTACGACTTAGCATCTCATAATTATGAGTTAGCTATCTCGTAATTACAACTTTACTATCCCGTAATTACGACTTACTATCTCTTAATTATGACTTGCTGTCTCGTAATTACGAGTTTGCTATCTCGTAATTACGAGATGCTAAGTAGTAATTATGAGATAAAAAAAAATTTAAATGTGGCCCTAACAGTCTTCAATGAAAAATTTATTTAAATGTGACCCTAACAGGCTCCGTACTGGAACCTTTATATAACTTTAGATTTTTGACATTTTCCGAGGTATCGAAACATTCATACCTGCTCTTAAATGATTTTAACTTTTAAAAAATCCTTGGTCTCTTGTTGCATGTTATAAATGGGTACAACTTTACAAAAATGTCCAGCTAGTTCTAACAAATTATATACAGCACTCTGGAAAGTATAGACAATTGTGTTAAGTAGCCTTTAACATGGAAGAAAGCAGAATATCCAAAGAAAGCTACCACTGGCCAGAAGGTCCTAACGCAAGTATTAACTACATGCCCCACATGGGAGCTGTACGCCCCACCATAAAAGTGACAAAGTCAGAGAAAATAAAGATTTCAGTTCTAAACAACACACATTGTTTACTAGATGTCACTGATCATTATTATACACTGAAAAAACACACATCTTGTATCAATCATTCTGACTGGGCAATATTTACCCCATTTTGATGACTTTTCAGTTTTTGGCCAGTCATTGAGTAAAACACATGATTGTACACTTGAAAGAGATTTTAGTATAGACTGTTGACATTTGGACATTCACTTCTGACAGGATTTGCAAATTTAGGAAGTTTGCATGGTCCAGTATTGGCATCATCGCAAGCCAAAGGTGATAATCCTTTATCACCTCTGGCTACCTGTGCAGAGATTTCCTTGTTTCTCGTGAATATGCATAAACCTGCTTAATCAATCACTGCAAGTGCAAGTAAATTTTTCTCACCATTGTGACCCAAGATGACCTTTATACTGTTTGAAAGAGTCAATCAGAGTTTCTTTTCCAACCACAGTCACTCATCGATCGATAAAACAGGCATTTTCATTGATGTGTAGGAGATTGTTACGTAGTGTTGTTGATGACATATTTTTGTTTATGTGTGCTTATGAAAAATGAGGAAATCTCAGCTCAGGCAGCATGGGTGATAAAGGAGCATAGTGGATTATTGCCTGTGGCTTGCGATGATGCAGTACAGGAGACAAAACAGAAACAGTAAAAAAGAGATTTTTTAAAATTTACATGGTTAGACTTTTGTTTCATACATGCTATATTAGATAACAATATAGTGTTTAAGTACAGGATTATCTGTCGGGCAAAAGGACAGACATTTTGCCAAATGCATGGGTTCTGTGATAAATACATTGGCACCAGGCAGATAGTAATTTCAAACACTGCTGGTGATAGTTGCCAGTGACGACATCAGGAAGAAAACTTGTCAATATTGAGTTGCATTATAGCTAGCACTTAAGTTTTGTGTACAATAAATGGGAAAATTTACACATTGCCAAATTTTCTTGAATTTTGTAGTTCAAAAAAACTGTTGCATTTTCACAAATTTGCAATTTTCTGTTTATTTTATTCCTTTCTGTAAAATTTAATTTTCTCAATTTGTTACACAGTAGTGAAAATTGCAAAATTAAACCATGGAGATTTTTTTTATATATATGATATCTATATGATATCTAGTTCCCATACATGGCAACTAGTACACGAGCAAGTCCAAGGGTTCAATAACATAGCAGAAATTTAACTCCAAAGGATATCTTTGGAAACCATCAAATGTGGTTTGGCGAGTTATCATATTGGCATTCCAAGTTAGACGGTAGTCTAGTTAACATGTATCAGTTCTTCCCAAGATTCTCATTATTTCTTTTTCAATTTAGATTGGGAATTTACAGTTTCTTAATAATGATGCTCTACAGAATTATGGGTTTTTAGCAGCTCCATATATATATATATATATATATATATATATGTATATATATATTAAATTGTTTGAAAGTGAGTGTTGATATTCTTGAAAAATGAGCTGAGGATTTGTTTGAAGTTTAGAAAATCTGTATCATTTCCTAAAATAGAAACATAATTTTAGAAAGTTTAAAACATACAGACGTTCTTTAATCCATGTTTTTTTATATGCTTTCTCAGTAGAATGAATGATCAAAGATAGAGCAGCAAGAAAAGATATCAATTTGAGGGAAATAATTTGGATTTTATTTGGATTGGTTTTAATGGCACATCAGTGCATGAAAAGTTATATCATGCCTAGGCATTTGGAATAAAGTGCCTTGGCCTGGGACACATCATGTCAACCAATCCAGACTGGTCCAGGCATGATTCGAACTTGCACCTTTCTAGTAAAAGTCTGGCATGATAACCACTGAGCTGCCCTAAAGTTTGGAACCCTCAGCGAAACTGGAGTCAGACCAGTACTAATTCAAATCCAGTGCTTGAATATTTATGTCTGTTTATTTAGCCTAATTATTTTGGAACATCATACCTCAGTTACCATCACATTTGTTTTAATTTTGATGATGTTTTTACAGTAACAATCTTGTTAGCATAGACAAAACCATGTAAATTTTGATGATGTTTTAAAAAACTTGAGTAATATATACCATGTATACTCGCATATAAGCCAATACCAACAGCAAACTGCATAATGTGCCGGCAGATCTGGATCTATGCAGTTTGTAAGGACTAATCAGTAGAACAAACAATATAGACCCTGAGCTGCCTGCGCATTATGCGACGGCAGATCAGGGTCTATGTTGTTTACATTTGGACTTAGCTTATACGCAAGTATATATGTTACTTTTTTTTCAATTGATTTTTCTCACATTAATCATATATGATGTTTTGAAAGACTGCTACGTATTCTTTGTGTCGTGATGAGCGACAAATCTAAACAAGAATAAAGGTCAGATAAATAAAATTTTACTGTACTGTTGTAATTGTTATTGTCCTATGTAGATAAAGTGTGTGAAGTATTGGCCAGACAAAGAAGAAACAGAGAAATATGGCAAAATTACTGTACAGAATATCAAGGAAGAAGTCTTTGCTGACTTTGTTGTCAGGACTCTCAAGATGACCATGGTAAGTTCTTGACCTCGATATGTCATTGTGTCTACTTTATCTGTTCATGTATCTACCTATCTGTGTAGTTTGTTGAAACTTCCCCATTTGTGTGGACAGGATAGGAAAATATTTTTGAGGTGCTAAAAATGATAATGGTGACTGCATGACTGCATACTTCACTGTTCTGAATAGCGTAAAAAAACAAATTACTGACTGTGTTTTATTTGTAGTTTTTAGCTTGCCTGTATGAAATAGAGGAGAGCTATTGTACCAACCCATTCACCTGCATCAGTGTCAGTATCAGTGTCGGTGTCTGCATACATAAAATTTATATACATATGCAGGGCTCTAAATTAGCGGTAGTCTGCTATCCTGAGACTAGTAAATTTCCTGTCGGACTAGTAGTTTTTATAATTTTAATAGTCTAATGGCTAGTAAAGTTTCAGTTGTCACCAGTCAGGGTTTATTTACACTATCACATAGGTAATTTTCGAAATCTGAATGATCAGGCGATGTCCAAGTTCTCTCGGAGTTAATCGCGTAAATTCCCAAGATTCAATGCTACCCATGAGGGCTACAACAATGAGGATTTTACAAATCATATTTTAAAACAAGGCATGAATCATAAGCGGGTTTCTTAGATTTATAAGGTAAAGTTATATGTCAAAGACTGTTAGTCTGAGTTTCCTCTGACCTTTCCTACCCCATTTTAGATATTTTAGCATTTATGTTGAGATGTGAGGTCAGAATGCATTGCCTCTCAAAAAGTTGGAATTCGCCAAAACCATGCAAAGTTGGAATAGGGTAGCCGCTTACTATTGGGTCTAGCAAACTTAAATGACCTTACATAAGCCCTACCCACATTAAATCGATAGGATGATTAATTATTTTCTCACAAATTGCAACTGAAAGACTCTAAACTGGATTTATGAACTTGTAAAACTGCCATTGTAGTACCATGGTCATCAGAATCCCTATTATGATGAACTTGTCAAACTGCCATTGTAGTGCCATGGTCATCAGAATCCCTATTATGATGAACTTGTCAAACTGCCATTGTAGTGCCATGGTCATCAGAATCCCTATTCTGATGAACTTGTCAAACTGCCATTGTAGTGCCATGGTCAACAGAATCCCTATTATGATTTAACCATTCCATCTTTAAAGGATTAGCATCACAGAGACATATTTTGTTCAAATGGTTGTAGTTGTTGTGAAAACCGCACAATACCCATACTGCTATAATGATAGTTTCTCACCCTGCTTTCACTGTAACAACGGGTACTGCCTTAAATCGTCTGACTGTGGAGTTATGATATGTAACGACAAGAGTAAATGTTGACTGAGTCATCAGTTTTTACAGTCAGTTTCTGGAGAATTATTGTTTTTCTTGTGAACTTGTAGTGAATATTTTCAAGTAACCTTGGTGGTTTTCTAAAGCAAGACCTGTTTTTCTGAATAGTTGTGATATTTAAGAAATAAAGTGTTGTTAATCTAGATACATGTCTGACATTGTTTTGTGGGAAGTACTAGTAAAGATTCAGCTGGACTAGTACATTTCTAAATCAACAAGTCCTTATGGCTAAATGGAAATTTTGTTAAATTCTAGGCCTGATATATACAGCCTCACTTCATCTCAATCATTATTTCTTCATAGGTCCAAGGCATCAGTTTTGAGTGGGTGTCATGGCACCTACCCCAAGGGGGCTAATTTTGTACATATGTGTACATTACTTGTACGTACTTGGTTAAGCTTTTGCATTTAACTCATGACCACATAGGTTTCTTGCACAGAAACTTGGTGATTGAGGGGATGCATCTTGATGAGTTCTGCACCTTCATTTCAGAAATAGGTCACAATGACCCATATTTATGGTTCACTGAATGTAGTTAAATTTGTGTTTTAAGTTTATTTCTCAAACACTGTTCATGCTAGAATCATTCAATTATATGATTGTATTCATCTCTGTTGGTACCACCAGGCTGTCAAGTTCCTATAAATTCCTGTCAATTTAAAGATCCCTCCGTTTTACCTTTTTGAAACAATTCCTATAAATTCCTATATTTTTCAATTTTCAGAATGGTAAAAGTTAAAATGGACAATTTTTTTAAAAAAAATGGTATCCTTTGAACTTTATATTTTAGTTCAAATTTACATATTCTTTGTCTCCATATATTACTTCTTGTGTATACTGGTAATTACCATACAATACTTCTTGTGTATACTAGTATACTGGTGGTTTTTATTTTGTGTGGTATGGTGATGTTTTTGAAATGGTAATTTGTTTTTATTCATCATTTGTTATCAACCATCACTGAATGCACATCTTTGCATATTACCGGTATATTGGAATGTTTATAAAATTGTTTGCTTCATTTTGCTGATCATGTACTGACAACTCAACCCAACATATGCTTGATAAATAACATTTCTGTTTAAGGAAATATTAAAACCAGAGAGCAGAATAAAGAGCTTTTGTCAATTATAGTTTTCTTTTCCAAATCTACTAAGCATCTACTAAAGAAGCTTTTTCTTGCAAACAAACTCCTAGCAAGTTTAGGGTGCCTTAATTCCACGAAGAGAAAGAAATGTAAAAGTGAATCTGTGGTAGAAATCCAAGAAATGACGAAACAGCATGTACTTTTCCTGTTTGATAAGGGCCAATTATGCAATTATGCATTGTTCAAAATAATTTGCTTCAAGTGATATGTATTTCCTAATTCAAAAGTCGTTTTTTACTTTCATGACAGAGTGAAATGTATATTTTTAAATGTATATATATATATATATATATATATATATATATATATATATATATATATATATATATATATACACCCTCACCAATATGTGCATACATAATGCTCTCACAGAAACACATTACCCACATATAATTTTACTTTTGAGCACAGATAAAGACATACAGTATTAAACAGCCACAATATACAAACTATACACAGATATAGACATACAACATTAAAGAGCCACAGTACACAAAGCATACACAGATATAGACATACAACATTAAACAGCCACAGTACACAAAGCATACACAGATATAGACATGCAACATTAAACAGTCACAGTACACAAAGCATACACAGATATAGACATGCAACATTAAAGAGCCACAGTACACAAAGCATACACAGATATAGACATACAACATTAAAGAGCCACAGTACACAAAGCATACACAGATATAGACATGCAACATTAAACAGCCACAGTACACAAAGCATACAAAGATATAGACATACAACATTAAACAGCCACAGTACACAAAGCATACACAGATACATTACACCGCCACAGTACACAAACCAGAGATATGGATAGACAACATTAAACAGCCACAGTACACAAAGCATACACATATAGACATACAACATTAAAGAGCCACAGTACACAAAGCATACACAGATATAGACATGCAACATTAAACAGCCACAGTACACAAAGCATACACAGATATAGACATACAACATTAAACAGCAACAGTACACAAAGCATACACAGATATAGACATGCAACATTATACCGCCACAGTACACAAACCGTAGAGATATGGATAGACAACATTAAACTGCCACAGTACACAAAGCATGCACAGATATAGACATGCAACATTAAACCGCCACAGTGCACAAACCATAGAGATATGGATAGACAACATTAAACAGCCACAGTACACAAAGCATACACAGATATAGACATGCAACATTAAACCGCCACAGTACACAAACGATAGAGATATGGGTAGACAACATTAAACAGCCACAGTACACAAAGCATACACAGATATAGACATGCAACAATAACCAGCCACAGTACATAAAGCATACACAGATATAGACATGCAACATTAAACAGCCACAGTACACAAAGCATACACAGATATAGACATGCAACATTAAACCACCTCAGTACACAAAGTACACAGAGATATAGACATACTTGTATAATACAACATAAAACAAGCACAGTGCACAAACCATACAAAGTTTAAAATAGGCATAGTATTAAAACATCCTTAAAAATCATACGATTAAATTAAATTCCACAAAAAAAACATTTTTTCTAACATAAACCTAAAGTGGTCAAAACCTAGGAAATGAGTCTGTTTTATATATGTATAAAAGCAGGCTGGAAACAAAATGGCATTAAAACTAAAGCTATTTAGTATGATCATCAAACGGGTTTTTGAAACTAAGAACCTACAGTAATCAAGCAAGCAACATAAAAGGATGGAATTTCATACCCAGCATGACATCAGGTTCATGGCATTCTCTTAAATATTTTGACAAGCACTGCATATTTGCAGTATTCACCTTTCCAAATAATAATTATTCTTTTGAATTCATCATAACTGCTGGCATGTCTGGCTTTAGCTGGTAAGGAATTGCAAAGCTTATCTGTTGCATAGCTACAACTGTTTATACCACACTTTCTTGTCCAAATTCTGGGTATATCGAGCATGGTTTTGTATCTGAATGATTGTTTAGAGTTTTATATTTGCCAGATCTTAATATAAACTGGGCCGAAACCGTAAACTCTTTTGTATTATAAGAGCTTCAGTCTGTATAAGTATAATGTAGGTGATTTTGCCTTTTTAAATAGTTCATCATAAGTGGGGTCAGAATGGCATACCTGCTATATTCCCAGCCACTGTAGAGGGGTTTTGGGGGCTCAAAAAGTGTATTTTGAGGTCCCTAGGGGGGGTCAGTGTGCGTAATCTAAAAAAGCGACGTCCAATGGAGAATAAGTTATCTTTTCATAAAACCCTATATAAAATTACTGGAAATTTCAAATTTCATATTAAAGAAAAGAAAATAACAGCTGTTCTCTTCGAAGCATTTAATATACTTACAACCAAAAGTAGTTGATTGACCTAGCATTGTCCAATATCATCACCACACACATGCACACACGTGCTCACACTCACATAAACACAACCACACTGACATTAAATAAAACAAAAATTAAAAAAATACCAAGTTTCTGTCTTTAGAATCCATTGGACAGTGGAATACTTTCTTAATTAGATGCAGTCTTTGCTGCTTTCAAAAGTTCAGGGGGGGGTAATACAAATGTCATTTGTGTTCGTCTTGGCACTTATTTGAGACTGGATGGTACTGTTGTTCAAACTTCCCCGAAGATTTTATTGAAATGTTCAGAGCATAGAAAATGATCTTTCAGCATCTGCACTGCTGTGAGGGAGTGGCAAACATGCTGGGTGAATGTTGCAATGGCGATGGATGTCATACACTCAAGAATGACTAATGTTGATATGGTGTTTGCAGTGTGTGCAAAAAAAAAAGTGTTCCCCCTTGCTGCTGCGCTTCACAAAGTCAAACTCTGTCCATGAGTTTTGAAATTTAGTTTTGCTGGGCTTTGGTCATTTTGCAGATGGCTCATCTTTTCCTAAATCACAGCTGAATCTCAACATTTTGCCGTAAAAAATGAACCACACTTGTGCACTATATTCCGACTACCAAAATAATCATGTTTTGTGTTTTATATATAGAGTAAAATTCAACTTCAAAGAAACGTTGTGCTGATCACAAACTTGTCAATAATCTTTAATAATGATGGCTTAAACATTCTCATTCAAGGCAATGATGTGTAGTAACTTTTGTTATTCAACACGCATCTCTATGATTGTACCTAACTCAAATGAATTGGGTTGTTCCACTTACTGTACTTTCTAATGGACTCTCCATGGCAGTGTTCAAAGGACTTAACACAACATCATCCTAGCTATTCTCAGCCAATTAAGTAATCTGTGAAATGGTGGTTGCTTATCTCAAAACTCTTTACCGTTTAAATTGACTCCATGATAAACTGCCCCGAGGATAGTTTTACATGGGCTCTAAGCAGGACTGTGTACTATTTATACAGTCTACATGCTTCAGACGTGTATAGTGGTGGTAAAAAAATATGTTGTTTTTTTTTTCGCATCACAAGTCGTGTTATGGCAGGTATGCAGAATGGATATATAGAAATGTTAGAGCCCTAAACCAGAGTTTTTCTGATTTATCTGTGTTTGTTTTACCATAAAAATTACATACAAGCAGACATAAATTGAAGTTTGCCATATTAAATGCATGATATATTATCTTTCTTCCTTAAAAAGTGAGGTAATGTACCTAAATGTTTATGAGCCTCTATTGTCCTTTGTGCAGTCAACCTCAGCTGTACAGATGCAGAAAAATATGGAAAATTTTGTTGACAGTAGAACTACTGTTAGTTGAACTAGCACAAATGCAGATATGGCTAAAGCTTGATTGATATAAACTATAATCAAAAGACATGAATGTTAAAGCCCTTGATCAGTAAATTTGAGACCAAGAAGTATGTAGAGAGATGGTTTAGAGAATTTCATATGTAAATTTTTAAAAGCTGCCCTGAGGTTGAAGCAAATGATTACTGTTGTCAATTCTGTCAGAAAGAGCTAGGTATACTATTAAAAATAATCTTGTGCTTTGTGATAATGACTCTTTAATTTGCCATAACTAAAACCTTCACTTTTTGTCGTCTTTGACAATATATTCCCCACTCAAATGACTTCTGCTCACAATGTCTAAGGCAACAAAATTATTCAGGCTTGGAAACCTAAAATTTGCAATGGCCACTAAATGTTTTAAGTTTTTTGCCATATTGGTACTTAAGTTTAATAAGTACTATATTAGAAGAGTGGAGTGCATACAGTTTTTTAGGCCTCTGGTGTAGTGGTCAATCAGGGTGATTAAACTACTGTCGATACTTGCTTATAAGTCAGGTCCAACTGCAAACGGTACAGACCCCAATCTGCCATTACATAATGCACTGGCAGATCTGGGTCTGTGCATTTATTAGGACTAATCAGTAGAAGAAACAACATAGACCCTGATCTGCTAGAGCATTATGCAACAGCAGATCGGGATCTGTATTGTTTGCAGTTGAATCTGACATATAAGCGAGTACAGACGGTATGCTTGTTATAGTGGTTATAGTGATCACACTTCAGATTTGGGAGTGCTAGTATTAAAGAAAATTGTATCAAGTTCAAACAGAAAGGTGCCAGCTTTGGAGCAGCATTTCAGTTAGAACAAAGATGGTATTCATAACAGGTAGGTAATGGGTTAAAAGGGAGTATGCAAAAACTGTTCAGGTTTTTTAAAAATCTGTTTGCAGCTGTGAATGTGGATTTTATTTTACCCTACCATTAAATGAATGCAAAGACAATCCATCATTTTATTTTGATGATGCCACCTCTCTTGCATTCATTAAAAATTACTTCTAAAATTTCCCAAGATTTGTTCCTAGAGGATTATATAAAGAGAATCATGTTTAATCAGCACATGAAAAACAAATACTTCAAATTAGATAAATTAATAAAGAAAAAGCACAATAGCTTTTGTCTCACCATTTAAGGAGAAAAATGTGATACATGGCAAGCATGATGTCATCCGTTCATGGCAGCAGCATCAGTGTCAACTCGATTTTAGCTTTTATTTTGCAAGCCCATATTTCTGAAAATAACTCCCAAAAAGGCACAACACAACAGTTTACATGACATCTAGAGAAATGAAATATTTCTCCAGTTTTTTTATATAACTACTACAGCTTAATTATAAAGAGCAAAGAATGACCATTTTACCAACAAAGCTTCACAATACAAGTATTTCTTTCTTTCTTTTCTTTCTTTCTTTCTTTCTTTCTTTCTTTCTTTAAAGTATCAATGAGGAATTAAATGCCAATGATTGTAAGACTTAACCTGTTAACATAGAAAGATTTTATATTTTGATACTCAGGGAGGAATGCTTGCTTATCAAACTTTGTGATTATGAGAGTATTGCATTGTATATTACAGCATAAAAACTCTCAGATGAAGGTAGTACAACATTTCCATTATACCAATTGGCCTGATCGTGGTGTACCCTCGGACCATGAGTCACTTTTAGACTTTAGAGAAAAGATCCTCTCCACTGAAAGTGATCACAAGGGACCAAATGCTATCCACTGTAGGTGAGTATCACTTTTCAGGCCTCAAGATGGCAGTTTCATTGCCTGTATAAAGTAGTTTTAATATATTCTTGTTATACCACTTTGGTCCAAGGTTTGAACCTGGAGCTTGCACAAGCAAGATATAGTGGCTACCTGTTTAAGGTCAGTGATTTTTTTCAGGTCCTTCGATATCTCCACTGAGAGGGCCACCCAGGGTGACTGCATAGTCCCTTTAGAGCACTTGATGTCAATTGTTAGAACTTGTCAAAGTCAGAATTTTGAATTTGCTTCAACGTTGGCTTCATAAGATAGAATAGAAATGAGGACATTCAGCCAGTTCAGTTTATTTCTGTCAGTTGGAACTAAATAAAGGTATCATGCATGGTTTGCTGTGTGCAAATGTTTGTTGGAGCACAAGTCAGGAGTTTGAGATGAAGGGTTCATAGTCTTCTGTAGTGCTCCAGCAAATGTCTGCACATAGCAAATTATGATTGTTGTTGTTACATGATCAATTGTACTCAAGACTCTTTGTAACACTGTTGTTGGGAGTCAAAAAGCCTATCAGCAAGTTATCTGAGACCTTGGAACCACATTATTCAACAAGTAAAGCTGATAACTCCATACTGGTGACTTGCTATATTTTTCTCCCCTCCCCCTTACCTAGATATGGTCATAATTGACCTACATATATACCATAAAGATTGATTATGACAAAGTGATATTGTTTTAAACATAAAAAAATGAATAAGTCCGTATTCAGGATTCCTGCAGTTTTTTATTATCAAAACTCCTTGCCTTTTCCAGGGCATTCAGTGAAAATCCATGACATTCTCAAGATGAATTATTTGAATGGAATCACTTGATGCTGTTGAATATAGCTCAGCAATACATGTTTTCTATCAAGATCCATTTTTAGCTCTACTGGTCATAGAACAAAAGAGCTTATGGGATGGTCTCTTGCCCATTGTCCATCATCTGTCATCTGTTATCTACAGTGGCTAATTTGAAAATCTTATCACTTAAGAATATCAGAGATGGTCTCAACACTTACCAGTTAAAAAAGAAGAACTGGTCTTATCTTGAATTCATGGAAATTCTTTTTAAACAATAGAGCATCAGTCCCTTCGAGGGACTCTTGTTATAACAGTGCTAAACTAGTTCTTAGTCACTTTTTCATTGAAAACAAGTTTCATGTCCAATCATTGCTTGTTATAATCAAGACATCAAGTTTACTTTCTATAATGTTCAAAATATATATAAGCTTTAAGTGTGAAGATAACCCTTTCAATCAGATTAAAGTTAAACCAAGCATTAGTAATGTACCATATATACTTGCTTATAAGTCAGGTCAAACTGCAGACAACATAGACCCAGATATGGCATCGCATAATCCAAAGATTTTTTCCTTCTCCTTACTATGCTATATATTTGTGTTTATAAGTTTATGGTTAGCTTGAATATTGAATTATTTTATCAGTATGTTACTACTACCAATTATACTTGCTTATAAGTCGAGTCCGACTGCAAACTGCACAGGCACAACTCTGCTGTTGCATAATGCACTATCAGATCTGGTTTTATGCAGTTTGTTAGGAGTAATCATTAAAACAAACAACATAGATCCTGATCTGCAGGCAAATTATGTGACAGCAGATCAGGGTCTGTGTTGTTTGTAGTTGGATGCAACTTATTTGTGAGTATATATGGTAGTTCTTTTTGTTTGACCTAATGATTGTGATGACAATATTTTGTGATGATGACAATCATGGCATTATGTTAGCTATAGGTTATGGCAGTAAGTTAGCTATAGGTTATGGCATTGTTAACTATAATTTATGGCATTGTTAGCTATAGGTTATGGCAGTATGTTAGCTATAGGTTATGGCAGTATGTTAGCTATAGGTTATGTCATTGTTAGCTTTCGGTATTGGCAGTATGTTAGCTATAGGTTATGTCATTGTTAGCTATAAGTTACAGCAGTATGTTAGTTTAGGTTATGTCATTGTATTTTAGCTATAGGTTATGGCAGTATGTTTTCTATAGGTTATGGCATTGTTAGAATTAGGTTATGGCAGTATGTTAGCTATAGGTTATGTCATTGTTAGCTATAGGTTATGACAGTATGTTAGTTTAGGTTATGTCATTGTTAGCTATAGGTTATGGCAGTATGTTAGCTATAGGTTATGGCAGTATGTTAACTATAGGTTATGGCATTGTTAGCTGTAGGTTATGGCAGTATGTTAGCCATAGGTTATGGCAGTATGTTAGCTATAGGTTATGGCAGTATGTTAGCTATAGGTTATGAATTAATATCCTCTGCAGGAATTGTGTTATAAAGTGTGGCATATGGGTAATGTAATTTTCAGTGCTGGAATTGGCCGCACAGGTACCCTGATTGTGCTAGACTACCTACTGAAACAGGCACAGGTAGAAGACTATATTGACGTGTTCAGGTGCATTGTAGACATGCGCTACCAGAGGACCAACTTTGTGCAAACACAGGTGAGATATCAAACAGAATCTTAAAGGTAAAGTACAAGGAATTGTTCTCACCCACTAAACAGATTTTTCCTTAATTTTACTCTATATGAGATAACTCTATTAAGGAGTTAATAGTGACATACAAATTTATGTCAGCTACAACATTTACTACAGATGCAACATTCATCTCACTGTAAAGTCTACCATATATACTCACATATAATTCGGGTCCAAATGCAAACAACATAGACCCTGATCTGCCATTGCATAATATGCCGGCAGATCAGGGTCTGCGTTGTTTGTTCTACTGATTAGTCCTTACAAACTGCACAGACCCAGATCTGCCAGTGCATTATGCGACAGTAAATCTGGGTCTATGCAGTTGTCCTATTTTCCCCTTCTAATAATCCCATATATGGCAGAACTTGGGATCATCCAGAAATAATCATATACTTAGTATATCCCGTAATATTTCTTGGTTGAGAATAAGCCTGACATGCAAACAAACTGTAAAAGCCACAATGAAAATATGAAACAGGATTCAATTAACGTTATGAGATAACTTCCACCTCAATTTTATTAACATTTTTGACAAAAGAATTTTTTTTAGTCTCCGTGATTTTTATAAGTCGTGTGCGTTCAGTCACATGATATGCCCTTGATGTGGAGCCATTCGCATATTTAAAGGCTGCCAAGTTTATCTAAGAGGTAGATATGAAACAACAGATAACTTTTTTTTTTTTACCACATTATCATATTTGGACCATGAAAGTGATCACAATGACCACAAAGATGATGACTGTACTGAACAAGCAGTTAACACAAACAAAAGATATGATGCAAGTCAAAATAGAAAGTGAAACTCGGATGAAGAATTGGATTCCAGGATGGTGGAACCAAAAATGAAAAAAACAAAAGCAAGTGTACCAAGAAGGCTGGAAGCGTGGGTATAGTTGTCTAGTATATGATTCAGATGAAAAAAAATGTATTGCAAGTTATGTGCAAGTTCCAAGAAAAAGAATCTGCAGGAATTTTACATGCTAAGTGCAGTGACTATCAGTAAACCATTGGATACTGTGCTTTGCAAATTAATTTTGCTATTGCAGCAAAGAAGTCAGTGTCCCAAAAGATTGAAGCAGTAATATGTGCCATGCATTGTGTATACTGGTTAGCTAAGGAGGGTATGGTCACCATGAATTATGGATCTTTCATTGATTTTGTCTTTTACAATAAAGTGCTGTGAAGCTTTAATGAATTTAGAACAGGGTACAAATGCAACATACATGTCTTAGCAAGGTGCTGAGGAAATTCAGGAGGCCATTGCAAACATAATAACATCAGATATCAATCAGCAGCTTCAGAGGGGATCATTGTTTGCCATACTGATAGATCAAAGCACAGATAATAAGATTACAAAAAAGCTAGTTGTGTATGCATGCATGATAGATGATGACAATTTTGATCAAAAACATTTTACCTGGTAAATTTGCCTTTTGTGGAACCTTATGTAAGTGTACAGGTCATATTCAATAAATTGAATGCCTACATGAAACTAAGGATATATATGTTTAAAATGTTTATTTATTTGGTAGTGATGGAGCTTCTGTCATGGTCAGTAGGCTAAATGTAGATTCTGCTAGAATAAAAAAAATGAACCCTTTTGCGCTTAATATTCGCTGTTTGACCATCATTTGGCATTGTACGCATCTATAGCATCTGATGATGTATCAAACATAGGAAAGACATTAGCTGATATGTTCTTTTATTTCAAAAGATCCACAGAAAGGAAAGCACAGTTAAGGGCAGTTTAGAAACTTTTAGAACATGAAGAGGAGGTTAAACTAAAGAAAGTTCATGAGATTTGTTGGTTTGCTTTTTATCAAGCATTACATGCCGTTTACTTGTCATAGAAACCTCTTGTTGCATATTTCCAGCAGATAAAAAAGACAAATGAGAAGGAAAAGAGAATTATGGAAACATTAACTCATCATTGATTTATTTCCACCATACACATGCTAATGGATGTTGTTACTCAATTGAACCTTGTGTTTCAAAAGCAGAACTTGTATATAGTTATTGCGCCTGCTGCCTTGGAAAGTGTACTTGAGGCTACAAACACAGCTAAAACTGATCAATCGATTTACTAGAGAGAACTTCTAGAGAAACTGGTGAAGAATGGTAATAACAAGGATACAAAGCTATTTAGATAGAGACATCAAGCCTGCTTCTGTGAAAATACCAAAATCAGAACAGAATTTATTGAAAAACTTACAGCAAATGTGGACAAGAGATTCCCAAAGGATTCCACTCAAGTAGCTTTTGCTTTCATATCTCTCTAAGAATACAGCCACTGTCTCTTCTTCATTAGGAAGTAAATGAATCATTTGGAAATTGGCACTTAAATCAAATCCACTTTTGAAATTCCATGGGAAGGATAAGAAAGCAGTTGATGAGACAGTAAAAAAATCCCTGGTTGCTGCTGAAACATGCAGAAGGGAATGGTCATTTATGAAGAGGTTTTCTTGGACCAAATGTACCCTTAAGAACAGCTTTTCATAATTGTGGAAAATGATGAAGAAGTACTATAATGACACTTTCCAAAACTTGATAATGTTAGCAAGACTTGCCCTTCTGACTCCTTTTCAGTCGGCTGATTGAGAGAGAGGCTTTAGCTGCCAAAAAAACATTCACATACCCTCAAGAAATCACTTGAAAGCTGAAACTTTGCAAAGACTGTTGATTGTAATGTTGGAGGGGCAGAAAATTAAAGACTTTAGACTTCTCCCACATTGTTAGAATAAGATTGGAAACATCAAAGAGTAGTATATTAAAGTAACAAAGGTAATTTATTTGTTTTTGATGCAAATACAAGGTAAAATAGACTATGTAAATGATATTATATTTTATTATGAGGTTGGCCCATTATGATCACACCACTGACCAACTTTTTCAGAGTGCCATTGTGTTATGTAACATATCATGCAATGTTGAAATAAGTTCAAACAGTGATTGCATGCATAATATTTAATTTTTTGAAGAGAACTATACAGTGGTACCATATATACTCATGTATAATCTAATACCAACTGCAAACTGCATAGACCCAGATCTGCCATCGCATAATGCGCCGGCAGAACTGGGTCTATGCAGTTTGAAAGAACTAATCAGTAGAACAAACAACATAGACCCTGATCTGCTGGCGTATTATGCGACGGCAGATCAGGGTCTGTGTTGTTTGCATTTGGACCCGGCTTATACGGGAGTATATATGGTACATATGGCTATAAGAAAAATGGCAAATGGATAGCATGAATACATAGTGTACGTGTGTACTTGCTAACTAATCTCATTGCATTCATAACGGTGAATCCATCATAATTTCCTTGAAATTTTGTGCACAGAGATGCATAATTGTTAATCATCGCAGCAAAGATTATGATGTGTCTGAATTCACTGCAAAAAATATTCCGAGAATAATGTAAGGAAAGATATAGTACAAATACATTTCAGTATTCACATGTATATGTGTGAGGGTCACTAATTAGTGTTGTATAAATTTCAGACCTCTAGCATTTTGTCTGCTAGATTCCATTTGAATCCAAATACTTAATTCCTTCATAATAAACTCACACAAACTTAAGAAATACTAAATAGCAGGCCTTTGAAAATATTCATGTATGCCATACTTGTCCAAGAAGACTAATTTCATTTTTACCAATAATAAAATGACCAAATCATGCATTTGGAGTTACTAATAAGAAACTTGTATTTAGGCGTTAAAAATAATTGTTACAATTGAAAGTTATACACGGGTATTGACCTCATATTGTACCAAAGATTTACATTTAAAAAATGTGAAACTTCCTTGGGAATTCTCTGTAAATAGTACAATGTGACCTTCATACCCAGTTTGGGAATAACCATTAAATTTCAAAGGTAAAGAGAGATCTCCAACAAACAGTTATTCTCTAAAAGGGAGAGGAAAGAATAAATAAAATGAGCCCTATATTATTGTAGAGGAAAGAATAAATAAAATGAGCCCTGTATTATTGTAAAATATGTTGGTAGTTATGGATGTGCACTACTGCACAACAAAAACATGGAGTAGCATGTTTGATTATAGCAGCCAACACCTCCACCCTGGCAGCTTAAATGGTTTTGTTCCAAAGTCAAGGTGTCCAACGACAGTGCATGTAACTTGAAATTGTTACCTCCATTGTAAAGATGATAGACATTAAATATCGTATCTGTAACTTAGCCTAGCATCACAATGACAATTAGCCCATGTATATCAGAGTGAAGTGAAAATGATGTCTGCATTTCTGACTACATTTTAGGGAAATTAAAAAGGATTGAGTTAGAATTTAAGTATATTAGAACATACATGAAAGACATAATGCAGAGATATATTTATATTTATGGAGCTAACATTAAGAGGTAACATGAAACAAGGGGGTGGGGGGGGGGAGGATACACAAATAGAGCAATTACCAAAACTGATCCTGACAGCTGTCTGCCAACAGTCAAAAAATTTTCTGGACTTCTGCTATATATATACACAAATATTTCATTCCACTTATTTAGGGATAGACATCTGGGATAGTGTTTAGTGTTTTACCAAAGAATTTATTTATTTTCTGCTGACAGTCAATTGGTCACATATGTTGATTGGCTAGCAACATGGCCAAGCATGTATGCATAAAGGCGACTTTCATTTTGTGATATATTTGTAATTTGTTTTTTATATTTTGTAAATAAAGGAGTGCACGATAGTTGGAACAACCATTCACTGTGGAATTAATTTTGATGATTTGCAATTACTTCATTAGGTAGATAGGTAGGTAAATTAATTCATTTATCAATTCAAGTGATAGACTTATTTCAACAATAGCATTGTTTGGTGCACGGGTGTGTATGCTGGTTGATTGAGCAAGCCTTGGTGGTCTGTTGTTTGCCCTGGAGAGATCAACAGCTGTACACAATGCATTGAAGACAAACATGAAGAAGAATTGTTATCTTTATTATTGATGATTCAGTGCAAATTAGATTATTATTATCAGATATTTTTTAAATATCTGGAGTCTTTAAAAATTACAAGCTAACATTAAAGTCCAGTTATGTCCTATTGACAAATGTGCAATAAACATTCACAAATAGAAATTTGTAACATCTTTGTTCGTTTAAAGAATGTTGATCTTTTTTCTTCAAGAAAACAGTACATCTTGTCAGGTTAACAAATGAAAACTCTTTTACTGTGGCAAAACAATACTGTAGCAATCCAAAAGTCAGTCGGGAGAAATTGGTGAAGAGGTTTTTAAAATTCAGAAGGCATGTCATAGCATTATAGTGGGGTTTCCCTGTATATATGAACAGGAAGTAATTGATGAAGACATTAGTAGGCATTTTTAAAATCAATGATACATTGGATATCTGATTCATTAGTTTCTTAGCACTTCGAAGTAAAACTATGGTGATATATCAAATTACAAACATGTTCAGAAGAATGAGTGAAGACAAAAGTTAGTAAAATAATTTTATTCTCAAGTTTGAAAGGAATCTTTTCTTTTTGTACCATCTATACTCGCTTATAAGTTAAGTCCAACTGCAAACTGCACAGACCCATATCTGCCATCACATAAAATGCCAGCAGATCTGGGTCAAAAATGCAATTTCTCAGGAGTAATCAGTAGAACAAACAACATAGACCCTCATCTGTTGGCGCATTATGCAATGGCAGATCAGGGTCTATGTTGTTTGCATTATGCGATGGCAGATCATGGTCTATGTTGTTTGCAATAGGACTCGACTTATAAGCAAGTATATATGGTAGTTGAAGTGTTTAAAAAACTTTATAACATCTATGGTTCTCTTAAATTCTTGCCCATTTAGCAGGTGCAGAAATTCCTTGTAGAGACCAGGTCCCTTTCAATATTGCCAATGTGCAAAAATACGAAATAGAATGAAGATTGAAATTTAATTTTGGTACTTGGTGTCTAAATGAAAGACAATGCTCCTGTAGTATTTGCTTATTTCAATGAAGAGGAATATGTTAAGAATTTAGACAGATTTGTATTCTTATTTATAATAGTTATTTTTCAAATAAAACATATGCTATATCAAAAAGATTGTGATTGATGCAAATTGTCATATACAGTGTAGTCCTTTTAATACAAAGATGGCCTATATTCCAAATCTTTATAAAGAAAGTTCTTTCTGTGTTACAGATACAGTATGAATACATCCATGAGATCTTGGCTGTGGCTTTTCATACCAAAGAGGGAGAGGTTGAAAACAGACAGTTAGACCAATATCACCTGCAACTTCAGAAAAAGGGCAGATTGAGCCAGCAGTTTCAGGTATAATATACTTTATTTTATGCTAGGCAGTGAATTACTGGAATTTCCGAGTGAAATAATTGTGATATTTCACTGCAGTGAAAAAATGTAATATTTTTTCACTGGCCATCAATAGACATTGATAACATTATAAGTATGAAATTTCAAAGTTTTTATAAGATGCTTGTGTGGTGTGGAGGTTAAGATGGCCACTTCGCATACATGCGAACCAGGTTCGAATCCAGCAATGGGCCAATATTTTCTTTTTTTTTCTTTTTCATTTTCTTTTTATAGGCTGTTTTACCTTGAATTGGGTGGGAGTATTATGTAACTACTGATATTTTATGTGCAAATATACACAAAACAGAGCAGAACATAAACAGTAAACTGCTGACATTGTCGCGCGAGATGCAGTAAGAAATCAGCTACTTCAGTGTGTTATACAGATTGCTAGACAATACACTTGAGCATAAAATAAACAGAATATTTTCTTGCTCCGAGTGAATAACTGATATATTTCATCTCGTGGGTGAAAAACTTTAGAATGTTCACTCGTGGCTTCGCCTCTCATGAAAATACTGAGTTTTTTACCCACTCGATGAAATATATCCGTTATTCACTCATTTCAAGCAAATATCCTCTCAGTATTTACTTATGTATAAACAACACTCAACTGCAAACAGCACAGTCTCACATTTAGCACTGTATAATGTGCCAGCAGATCAGGATCTATAATTTTTGCTTGAAATATCAGTTGAATGAATAGAGTAGACCTTGATTTTCCAGTACATTAGGCTATTGCAGATCTTGCCTGGAGGTCATAAAACTCAGAGCTTTAGTGTGAGATTGAGTTTCCATTGATAACCAATCAGAAAAGAGCTTTCAAAAGTAATGTCATTTGACATGGGTTGAAACAAAATGTCAAGCATAAGAGTTTTATGGTTTCCAGGCAAGTATCTACCCTTTTCAGTTTGCTGTACATTATATATGGGTACATAAGGTATCTATAAGTACAGTCTAGTCTAGGGAATCTGACTCAGATCATGCCATTAAAAACATAAGATAAATCTGACTAACATGTAAGTTGGTTTGATTCTAATTGTCAATCATTAATTTGTTTCTTAAAAATGATAATGGGATAAACAGAACTAGATTATACAGTGAGACTTCACCAAACCAAACATTTTTTGATCAATATTTTAGACAGTTTCTGGGGTAGCCAATTAACAATAGCAAAATAAGACAATAAATAGGGACAAACTTATCTGTGAGCTCAGCCTAAAGTGACAGTTTGCTGAAGACAAGAATTTTACAAAATGTTACTGAGTGCTTAGCTTCATCAATTATTTTTTTTATGATTGAGAGGTGAAGTTTGAAGGACATTCAGAAAAACAATAATCATTTTGCATCCACCTTTATAAATTTCATCACAGCAGTCACCCTTGACTATTACCTGATGTGTGACTTGTGGTAAAATAGAAAATGTTACATGAGAGAATAGTGCATGTATAAAAAGTATAGATCACATTGAGAAGGAAGAATAGACTTGCCAACTGCATTTTCATCTTTTCAAACCTAGACCAATCTGGCTACCGTAGCAGCAAAGAGATGTGAACTATCTCAACTGGCATAGCTAAAGAAGATCATTAAAGACTACTCATAGTTGGCACTAACTGGGGTTTAGATAGTGAGTTTGGCCAGTTGCCACTTTAAAGACACAAAGTTGGGGCCTCAGCAGCATCTGCTGGGAGAAAATTCTACAGGTGACTGAAAAGGGGGAGTTTTTAAAAGAAGCTGTAGAGACGGAAAATTGCCTGAATTTCTTGCCATAGTTAGACCTGGTTATCCATTTGGTTGTTGACTATCTTATACATCATTGTTAATTGTTCCTTGGTACCATGCAATTCAAGGGATTCCAACTGTAGATGTCCAAGCATGGATGTCATGCTACTGGTATTTCTGTAGCAGTTGGTTACATAGCAGGCAGCTCTCAGTTGTATCATCTCAACCTTTTGTAATCAGGTCCGGGGTATATGTGGGCAACAAATTGTAGAGCAGTGTTCTAGCGTATGTCTCACTAGCAAGAAGTAATATACTGATTTACAGGGCCATCACAAGTTTCCGCTGAACGAAACGGCGCCCCAGGTGAGCGTCGCCTTTTTGCACACCCCATTCAGAAAAAAATACTACAAACTCCGACAAACAACGGCCCTCTGACTTGCGCCTCGGGTAATTGCCCGTATCGCCTGGCCCTTATGATGGCCCTGCTGATTTACTCTGCTCATTACAGACTTTAGGATTTTTTACAATTAGCTGATCAACTTACAAGGGCAGCTGATCAGCACAGTTCACCCCTTGAAATTTTTCCTTCTGCACAAAGCAAAAAGAGAGAAAGACAAACATGTACTTATGCATAATAAGCACTCAAGATTGAATAGTATAAACCTCGATGTGCAGGTACATGATCTAGGTCTATACTATTTGAATGGATACACATGAGTGAATAGTATAAACCTCTGTACAGTTGCATGATATCAGTCTATACTATTTGCAAGGAAACACTAGAGTTAATAGTATAAACCTCGATGTGCAGTTGCATGATATCAGTCTATACTATTTGCAGTTAGGTGAATGTTATGCAAAGATAAACATACAACTGTGAATAGTATATATGTCAGTCTGCAGGTGCACGATATGCTTCCACATTAAGATCGCACTGTTTGCTTGAAATCTTATTAAGTAGAACATACAGTGTAGACCCTGATCTGCTGGTACATTATGTGATGCCAAATATGGGTCAATGCTGTTTGCAGCTTAGTGTGATGTATATGAGCAGATAAGGTAATAGCAAACACAGGTTTTTCACATCACTTATGATTATTGTAGTCAACAAGGCTTCATTTTCTTCAGACCTGTCACTGTACAGGAGGTTTAAAGTCTGTTTGTGCAATCGGTCAGTTCAGAATCTTGGTCTCTTTGAAAGATAGAACAAATTAGGTCAGTTAATCTCAAGGCTAAGATGTACATTTGATCTTAACAGACAAATATTCATAGACTGGTGGTTTTCATGGAGGCTGTTTAAGTTTGTTCACTGTACTTTGATTGGCACAGACAACTAATTGAATTCCAGTTGACTGCAATGTTACTGTTTTGCAAAATTACGATACTTTTGTGGTTAGACTGGTAAAACATGCTTACTTTCTATGTATGATATGTATGATCTATTGAAGAGTGAACTTTTAAAACAATGAAATTAAAACAATGAAAATAATATGCTGCGTGGCTTGTTTTAGAGAAAAAAATATCTTGTAGGTGCCCACTATCAAAATTCAGCCTGGATAAATCTTCCCATTTATCGGAGCTGTGGTAGCTCAGTTCATAGATCATTGGAATCGTAATCCAATTGTTTCTGGTTCCGTACCTGCCCAGGGCAGCCCCGGTCAGCTGCCTTGGTGTATCCTTGGGAAAAGCATAATATAGCCAATAATGTGTTCAAAGTGCTGTTAAAACCAAACCAGACCGCTCATTTACATCCTGGAGTACCTGTGTGGCAAAATTGATCAAATGAAAATGGTATTAGTTACAAGCTTATTAATGTGTACAATTCACAAGCTTATTAGTGTGTACAATTCACAAGCTTATTAGAGTGTACAAATTCACCCATGTGTAGGTTTCTTCCAAAACTGATCACATTTGAAATTCTCTTAATTATTTTTAGTCAGTCAGCGACCTTAATTCTGAAAAATATAGTATTTAATATTCCTCCGCACATAGGCTGGTTCCATAGCTCACAGAATAATTATTTGTATGTGACCTTAAATCAAATTTTACTTTCATAATAATTATTTATAGCCAAAAGCGTTCATTGAATAGTTGTCTTGCAATTATTGTTTTGAAGATATCTAGAAATTTGTTTCCATATTGGAACCTGTTGTGATGATAAATTGATAACATTTTCAAAAAAATAATAAAATTTCATCTCTCCAAATTCCAAATAAATGTAAAAAGATGTATTAGGTTTCCTATGTGAACATGTAGTCTATAAACCTAAGGTAAATGAAGTGTGACACACATTATAATATGGCTCTTACAAAGGAAGGTAATCTGCAATCTTTAAACAGTCTTTCAGTTTAAAACAATTTTTTAATTTTTTTTTGTTTTTCAAAGAAATGTCATCGAATGTGCTTACATAAAATCAGTAGCAATAGATTAACTTACTTTATATGGGCATATCAAGCAATATTTTCTACGAGAGATGTGCGTGCAGTGTGTGACATAGAAAATGGAGATAAATCTTGGAACAAGCTTTTATGACACACGTCAATTTTCACATTTGATAAACCAAGCAGTGCCGTGTTAATGAAGCCTTAAGTTAACAGTTTTATCAGTTTTGAAAGGACGAAGTTATTTTGACAAATTATGTTATTGTACTTAAGGCAGTGAGAAATCCAACCTCAATATGTAATAAAAACTGGAAAATTTACAAAATGTATGAAAATTAAGGAAAAATCAAACAAAATGATCATAAATTAATTGCTAAGTTACAGAAGCAAGATACCAATCTCAATAGATAGTGGTCATCTAATTTAATGCCATGGTTTTTTCCAGGCACATGTACCTGGTTTGAGAAAAATAGGTAAAGTGCTCTATTTTTAGGCAGAATTTAGTCCCCAAACTGTACTTTTTTCTTCCCAATCTTATATATAAGTGCAATTATCTAATTAATAATTCGAAAAATGAGAATTGTTAATCATTTATTTATGTACACTAATTTATAATGGATAGATTTTTGAGGACCATAACTAATAATAATGCTACCTAAAGGATGCAGTACACAGCAGTTGAGAAAACCCTAATAGGACACCTGTTTTAAAGGTCCAGTCTAACCAAAATTTGGTGCTGAAAAAAAAGTTGATAAAAGTTACACTCAGTATAATCAATCAACATTGAAAACAAATGTTCCTTAATTGGCCAAGGAAATGTGTGAAAAGGTATTTTGGGTGTATTTATCTGGGTCCTTTTACACAGGGTATATTTGTTGCTATAGACACAGACAGCTAATTCAATTTCCATAGACCTTAAAGTTTGGAAAATTACTATACTTTCATGGTAAGACTTGCAAAACACTTACATCTTATGCATGATCTATCCAAGAGTAAACTTTTAAAATGATGAAAATGATATACTGTGGGGGTCATTTTAGAGAAAAAATACCATGTAGGTGTGAACTATCAAAATTTGGCCTGGAGAAGTCTCCCAAGTATTTTGCAAAGTTACTATACTTTTGTGGTTTTACCACCAATATACACTTTCATCCTATGTACAATCTATCCAAGAGTTTACTATTCAGACAATGAAAAATTATATGCTGCATGACTTGTTTTAGAGAAAAAAAATGCCTTATAGGTGCCCTTTATCAGCCCGGAGAAAACTCCCCATTTATATCAGGGGTACCTGTGTGGCGATATTGATAAAATGAAAATCGTATTAGTTTGCATACAATTTACCCATATGTTTCTTCTGAAAAAGATCGCAGTTGAAATTGCAGATCTGGGTCTTTGTTGTTTGCAGTTTTGTGTGTGCCATAAGGGCAAGTGGCCATATGGTATGGTGCTGGTGTGTTGCCTATCTGTCCATCAACATTTGGATGTTACCACTCTGGCGGTCATGTTTTTGATCTGATTTTGATCCAACTTGAAATATACACTTATATCATCAAGGTCATGGATAAGTTCAGTAATGAGTGAGTTATATGCATATTAATGAGGTCATCTTGCATCTGATTGGCTGAGCTTTTTACCACTCAGGAGGCCATATTTCTGATCTGAATTTGATCAAACTCAGAATATAGGCTTATACTGTTAAGATCTTAGAAAAGTTCAATAATGAGCAAGATCCATGCATATTAATGAGGTAATCTGAATTTTATCAAACTCAGAATATATGCTTATACTGTTAAGATCTTAGAAAAGTTCAATAATGAGCAAGATCCATGCATATTAATGAGGTAATCTGAATTTGATCAAACTTGAAATATATGCTTACATCATAATATCTTGACCATGGTTGATAATGTCCAAAACACATATTAATGGAGTGATCTTGTATCTTATTGGCTGAGCTTATTTCTGATCCAATTTTAATCAATTTGGAACATATGCTTTTATCATCAACATCTCAGACAAATTCAGTAATGAGCGATATGCATGCGAGGTGATCTTGCCTCTGATTGGCTGATCATATTACCATTCTGGAAGCCATATTTCTGATCCAGTTTTAAAATCAGATTTGGAATACGGGCTTATGTCATGAAGCTTTTGGATGAGTTCGATAATGAGAGAGATCCTTGCATATTATTGAAGTGATCATGCAACTAATTGTCTGGGCTTGTTACCACTCTGGAGGCCTTTTTTATATTAGATTTGGATCAGACTTAGAATATACCCTTACATGATTAAGATTTCACATGATTTTGATCCTGAGTGAGATCCACACATATTAATGAGGTGATATTGAATCCAAATGGCTCAACTTGTCACCAGTCTAGAAACTTTTAGTTTTGATCTGATTTTGAGTAAACTTGGTAAATAGACTTTAATCATAAAGATGTTCAATGAGTTTTATTATGAACAAGATCTGCACATATTAGTGAAATTCAACACAGTTAGAAATAGTCCTCAAATACTGTGAATTCACTATTTATCGTGGGGCATACATTTTTGTGGATTTCATGGTTGCTACAGAACCATGAATTTAAAGACTCGATGAACAATATTCATGGAACGGGTAAGGAGTCATATTTTCCTTAAATGGGAAAATATGACTCTTTACCCATTCCATGAATTTAAAACTGACAAAAAGGGGATTTTTCATAAAACCACAAAAAATGATACCCATGAAACTAAATGAACTCACAGTAGTATGCAGTGTAATCAGTTTCTAGCTCTACTGGTCATAGATCAGAAGAGCTTATGTGATGGCCTGTTGTCTGTCATCCATCCATCAGTTAGCACAAGATTATTATCTCTACTCCTCCGAAACTACTCAGAGGATTGCCATGAAATTTACACAAATATTCATCCCAAGGTCTAGTTGGTCCTAAATGCAAATGATGCTGCTAGGACATTCAATATAGCCACCACAGTGGTCATCTTGAAAATCTTGTTGTCACTAATCCTTCTGAATGGATGATCATATCAACATTGGATTTTCACTAAAAGACTTCCTATGATGTCTAGTTGGTCCTAAATGAAAATGGTGCCAATCTGACATCCAATATGCAGCCATATTTAAAATATTATTGCTATTTCTCCTGAATGGAAAGTCATATCGGCATGGGGTTTTCACCAGAATACTTACGATGTATACCTGGTCCTAAATGAAAATGTTGCCGCTTGGACATTCAATATAGCCACCAAAGCAGTCATCTTGAAAATCTTATTATTGCTACTCCTCCTGAATGGAAAGTCATATTGACAGTGGCTTTACACCAGAAGACTTCTTATGATGTCTAGTTGGTCCTAAGTGAAAATGGTGCCAATCTGACCTCAGATATGCCACCATGAGAACCATCTTGAAAATTTTCTTATCGATACTCCTCCTATATGTAGGGTCATATTGACATGCGGTTTTCACCAAAGGGTTTCTTTTGATGTTTAGTGGGTCCTAAATGAAAATTGTGCTGTTGTGACATTCTGTATGGCCACCATGGTGGGGATCTTGAAAATGTGTTTATCACTACTTTTCCAAAATAGAAAGTCATGTCAACATGGTGACCATCTTGAAAATATGTTTGTCACTTCTTTTCCAAAATAGAAAGTCATGTCGATTTCTTCTTTTGATGTTTAGTTGGTCCTAAATTTAAAAAATTGTGCCATTGTGACATTAATTATGGCTGCCATGGTGGTCATCTTGAAAATCTGTTTATCACTACTTTTCCAAAATAGAAAGTCATGTCAACATGGTGGCCATCTTGAAAATCTGTTCATCAATATTTTCCAAAATAGAAAGTCATGTCGTCATGAGGTTTTCACCAGAGGACTTCTTATGGAGTCTAGTTGGTCCTAAATGAAAATAGTGCTGATCTTACCTCAAATATGGCGACCATGGTGACCATCTTGAAAATATTATCTTCCTACTTGTCCTTGATGAATGGTCATATCGAAGTGGAGTTTTCATCAGAAGACTTCTTATGATGCTTAGTTGGTCCTAAATGAAAATGGTACTTATCTGTCATCCAATATGGCCACCATGGCAGCCATCTTGAAAATTGTATTCTTGTTACTCCTCTGGAATGGAAAGTCATATCGACATGGCGTTTCACCAGAACACTTCTTTTGATACTTAGTTGGTCTTAAATTAAAATGGTACCAGTCTTAATCCGATATGGCTGCCATGATAGCCTTCTTAAAAACCTTGTTATCACTGCTCCTTCTGTATAAATTTGATTTCAAACATGGTCATGTTGTCATGAAGTTTTCACTAAAAGATTTCTATTGATGTCTGGTTGGTCCTATTAAATGTAAATAGTGTTGATCTAACATCCAGTATGGCCTCCACAGTGACCAATTTGAAAAGCTTGTTATCACTCAAGAATATCAGACATGTTTTTCTAGTGAGTAAGTTAGATAATAAATAACTAAAATCTGGTTCCATATAGGTAAAGAATTTTGGTCTTCTAGCTGTAGATGGGGGAGAGGATGATTGTGCTCATTGCAGTTGCAAAGAAATTTGTATAAGTGGCATTGTTATTTGCAAAAAATGACTATTGTTTTAGTACTAAGCAGCTTCAGATGACAAATTTTCTTGTTTCTCTGAAAATGTGGTTTAGTGATCAGAATCAGGATGCTAACAGTTTTTGAAAATTGTGAAAAAAGCTAGAACATTTTTGATTTTTAAAAGTTTTCAGAAGTTATCATGGAACATCATGGATTTGATAGATGTGATAGTTTTCAGGTCATGGTTTTGTCAATCCTGCATGCAGTTGCTTGCTTTACTGGTCATAGACCAGAGGAGCTTGTGGGATATCCTTTCTTGTCATCCATCTGTCTGTCACCACAAGTTTGTTATTGCTACTCCTCCTAAACTACTTGGAGGATTGCCATGAAACTTTACACACACATTCATCACATGATCTAGTTGGTCCTAAATGAAAATGGTGCCATTTGGACATTCAATATGGCTTCCACAGTTGCCATCTTGAAAATCTTCTAATTGCTACTCCCAAATGGAAAGTCATGACAACATGGAGGTTTTCACCAGTATACTTACACCTAAATATAAATGGTGCTAATCTGACATCTGACATGGCTGTCACAGCAGCTGTCTTGAAAATCTTGTTATTGTCACCTCTTCTGAATGGAAAGTCATATCAGCATGTGGTTTTCACTAAAAGACTTCTTGTGATGTCTGGTTTATCCAAGATGAAAATGGTGCCACCCTGACATCCAGTAATGGCCACCAGAATGTCCATCTTGAAAATCTTCTTCTTAACTGCTGAGCGTTGAGACCGTCTCTGATATTCTTGAGTGATAATAAGATATAAAATGAACCAATGTGGTGGCCATATTGGATGTAAAATTGGCATGTACTCTTTTGAATAGAAGGAAATAAAGGTAGGAGGTACACAAATGCAGTGACAGCATGAAAAATGCTAAAAACTGGTAAAAATTTGATATAAAAATCAAGCTTTAATGTGCGGATATCAAAATGGTGATCTATACTGAAGAGGCAAGTGATCTGAGTGATGTGCTTGTGGAATTAGTTGAAAATATAAACAATTGTTTTTGGAAAGTTGACATTTTAGGCAGCAGGGATCGTTATCTTTACTTCTTCAAAATAAACGGAGCTGATGATAACTGGATATTTGAAAATTTGATTTCAAACATGAATTTTAATGTGTGAGATCACATTGGCGGACAGCGTTGAAGTGGCAAGTGATGGCAGTGATGTGCTTGCCGATTTTGATGAAATATAGACAGTTTTGTGTGGAAAATTGACGTTTTAGGCAGTGCAGATTGTGATCTTGACTTCGACAAAATGAACAGAGATGATGATAACTGGTTATTGAAAAATCTGATTTCAAAACTGAATTTTAACATGTGGAGATTAAATTGGTGGACAGTGCTGACACGGCAATTGATGGAAGTGATGTGGATGCCGATTTTGATGAAAATATATTAAAAAAATTGGGGGGAATTAATATTTTAGGCAGTGGAGATCGTGATCTTGTTTACATCGAACGAACTGAGCAGATGATAACTAGTTGATTGGTATTTTTGACTTGGATGTTGACAGTGATGAAGACTTGGATGCTTTTCAAGCTAACTGGACGTTTTTGAGAACTTCACTTCTCATAAAGTTTGCCCATATACTGATGTTGGATATGTGCATAATATTATTAAATTTTACTGCATACCTGGAAATGGAACAAAATAAACCCAACAAAACTCTGATATTTTTACATTAGAATTTATTATGGAATAAAAATATTGAACCAGAATGAAAAGTTTTGTTGACTTACCAGTAAGGATCGTTCTGTTTGCTATCCAATTCTCATGCAAGCAAATTAAATAACATTTTAATAGCCTTTGACATTCTTGATGTATTTTTATTATTTTTCCACCTTCTTAAACGGTGTAAAATTCCACCGATTTCATACACTTACATATTGGCGGTCAAATGGATATTGCAGATAGAAAAATTACATTGAAAGTAAGTTATAAAAAAAATGTAAAGCACGTTTTTTAGTTCACTTAACTTTTCTTTCAACTGAATTTTTTACATTGGAAAATTTTCAGTGAAAAAATGTATGGCTTAAAAAAAATTATGCTTTTTAAAATGTTATATAACTTTGAAAAATTATTTGAAAAACTTGTCCTGTAAAGCCAGATTGACCAACATCAGTGCATTCTCTCATGTTGATACACCAATGTCTGAACAAATTTCCAGTTCTACAAAACTGCCTGTCTGATTGGGCTTCAGTATGAAAAAGGTTAAAGCTTCATCTGTAAACTTCAGTTTTAAAGATCTTGGATGACTTCGATTATGTGCAAGGGACTATGCATATTAATTATGCCTCTATCTCTTTGGAAAGAATTGTTATCAGACTATAGTACAATCAACATGATATAAAGTTTGGGACATAGTTTACATAAGTTGTGTTCTTACTATACCACCTGAGCCTGCTTTCTGAAATGGTCAACTGTTAAGTTATGATAGCCAGGTGAGTGATATCAGGTCCATTTGGGCCTCTTGTCTCAGATATGTCTTTGAGGTAGTATGTCCTCTAAAAGTGTCATACATTAGTTTTATATGTATCCAATGATATGCTTGCTAATTTGTTAACTTTTGAATGGAAATATGACCTTAGTAGTGGTATTCATTCTTTTAATGATGTCTGGTTGGTCCTAAATGAAAACTGTGCCAATCTTGCATCCAGTATGACCTCCGCATCAGCTAATTTGAAAATCTTGCTATCATTATAGAACATCAGAGATGATTTCAACATTCTGCAGTTAAGAAAAACTGCAGTTAAGAAAAAATGGTCCTATCTTGAATTCCTGGAAATTCTGTTGGTTGTGGTAGAGTGTCAGTCCCTTTGTGGGACTCTTTTGTTTTGTTATCACATATATTGTGCATTGTGTTTATCTAACGATCTAGCCTAATATGAAGACAATTTTCCACGATAATGTTTCCTCTCTTTTTTTCTTTGTGAAGAAAATTCAAGAGCTGACAGCTCAGTTCTGTGAGGCAGACTATTGGTCAGGGGAGCTGAAAGAAAATCAGGCCAAAAACAGATACCAGGAAATTTTACCAGGTAGGCAGAAAACAGACACCTAGCAATTCAGCCAGGTAAACAGAAAAGAGGTACTTGGAAATTCCACCAGATAAGCAGAAAATGATACAAAAATTACAGAAAAACAATTTTGCATGGATTTGGCAGCCATAGCATTCTCATAATTAATGATTATTTTCATGTGACATAAAAAACCTACATCACACAAACATTTTGGAATTGTTAGTTCAGCAATTGGCTGAAATTTGTAGTTAAAAGTTGAAGAATGTAGCACTGACCAGTTAAATTTGACTGTGGGTAATATACATTAAAATCCCATATGAAGATCACCAATTGGCCTGAAAGTGGTCTGGATATGGAGATGGTTTAATTTCTGGAACAAGTATGCTCTTTTCCGTACTCTCCTACACATTGGTCCATATATGATCTTTGATCAATTGAACTTATTCTGGCATACAAGCCCTGGCATGATATTTCTGTTTCAGGAATGTGGTGTATTTATGTTTTCTTCCCAGCCAATTAGCCAGTGAAACCGATTTTGTAACAATCTGTATCTAATATACACAAGCCTTCACAAGGCACATGCCATGATAAGGACTTGTTTTTTGCAAAATAAACAATTTAGTTGGATGTTATTTATCTCATAACAAACTACACAAGCTTAATAACAGATGATGATCTTATAAGCATATTTACATAACAGCAGGAATTATTGTTCTAATTATAGTAATAATAAGTACATCAGTATCAGTCAATGAAAATTTTTATCAGCTACAACTTAGCTATTTGCTGTTTCATTGGGTTATAGGAAATAGGCATGCAGAGGTCAATATCCAAATTAGCGATCAGACCGTGTTTGGATGGAGACAAGTGCTGATGTTATGAGTATATCCTTACCAAGAAAAATGGAATAACCAATGGTTTTTGCTATTGGAAAGTGGTCTCATTTTGGGAATATCACAAGGAGAGGTTTTGCTTTATGTTTTAGTGACGCATCTATTTCATGATGGCCAATTGAATCAACCTGTTTGTCAGACCATCTATTTAACAAGCCATATGAGGATTTGGTATTGAATTATTCTTAAAAAAAAAATTGCTTTGTGTTTTTTCAACTGTGTAATTAGAACTGGCAAGTACAGCTCACCCTCCCGTTATAACATGGTACTTGGGGTCCATCACTGTCAACAGCATTATGTACTAAACCATGTTATACAGAGTACCGCGATATATATGGAACCACAATATATTGAGAATAGTGTAATATATGAAACTGTGGTATAGCAGGCACTATCAAATTTTTATTAAATAATGGTGTTTTTGAAAAGGAAATGAAGATATAAGACTAAGTTTCACTTTCTTTCTTTCAACCCTGATTTATACATTGGAATGATTTTAGTCAGGGGTCCATAGTAGTACCGCATTATATTCGGAATCACACTATTATGAGGTGTGTTGTAATGGGGGAGAGCCGTATTTAATATCTTTGCCTAAAAATGCTGGAAAAATACAGCAAAATGTAGGGAAAACATTTGTATACATTTTACCCAGATCATTCAAACTATTATCAGTGAAAAATTGTATACGTTTATTTTGTAATGATTTATTCTTTCTTTTGATAAGCTTTCCTGCAACTATTTTTGTCTTGCCTGTTTTACAGAGGTTTCAATAGAAGCCAGTAGATGGCAATTTTTTGCAGTTTATTTTTACATAAATTGACTCCTACAATTCCAGAATTTCAAAAAAGTTCATTTTAAAAGTTGTATAATTCATTGCTGTATTTCACCAGATGTGATTCATCCATTTAAGATCCACGTCTTCTTCCATTTGATCCAGATTAGAGTAAGTCTAGAAGATGGGGTTTTTTTTCTGATTCGGCATATTTCAGCTAGCAAAGGAATAGGCATTGTGAGGAGAGTGATTGTGCATTATTGGAAGCATGTACCTGCATGACACATGATTCAGAATCCATCAAACAAAACCATATACCATCGATACTCGCGTATAAGCCTAGTTGAGATGCAAATAACATAGACCCTGATCTGCCGTCGCATAATGCACCAGCAGATCAGGGTCTATGTTGTTTGTTCTACTGATTAGTCCTTGCAAACTGAATAGACCCAGATCTGCCAGTGCATTATGCGATGGCAGATCTGGGTCTATGCAGTTTGCAGCTGGTATAGAATTATACGTGAGTATTTAGGGTAAGTTCACATTCCTCCATCATGGAAAGAGATTTATGACTTTATATCCCCACAGCATTTCAGTTTCAGGTTGGCTTGGCCCCCACCTATCTCCCATATCCCATACAAGGGGCATTGCCCCTTGGACCATCAGCACCCTCCTGCTACTTTTTCAACTTCTTTTACTTTCTTTCATATTGAATCCTCTGGTCTTAGCAGCTTGTGAGACATGGGTATCACAGTTCTAGTGACATCAACAATGTTCAGATTTTATTTTTAAGGTTTGTGTTAGAGTTTCTGAAAGTCACAGCACATCATAGCTTGCAGCACAGTTGAAACAAAATGTTCCATGGAATTATTTTACCTGTTAAATAGCAATCACTACAGACATTACCAGCAAAATAGGATGAAATTTGTCATGTCATGAATTTAGGCATATTATGTACCCAACAATAAAATATTTAAGACATTCATGAACTTATCTTTCACAGTCACAATGATTGGAGGTATGATGAATGAATTCACAAAAAATTGACAGAAAGACCATTTCATTGAGATTACCTCAAGGCTGTGGTTATATATTGTGTTGCAACCCAAATTCAACACCCTGTCACAGTTCAAGAATTACATGCACATTTTTTATAGTTTTTATAGTACTTTTTTCGCATGCCCAAGAATTACATTTTGATCATATCAATCAAAATTATTTGACTGCAGTAGACTGTAAAGGGATTGTATCTTTGAACTGACATGTAAGTAAATAGAAAATCTGACAATTGTTTAGTTAAAATATCTCAAAGTGTAACATATCCATGATGAGAGGGGCTGGTTGTCATGCCAACAATTGGTAATTGGCAAGTTATCACCTTTTTAGTGGCAATGATGGCGGGGACAGCATGACAGTTGTCAGCTTAAAATATTTTGTATTAAAGTGTTGTATCAGCATGATAGTTGTCAGCTTAACTCATTAACCCCTAGCGCCACGTTTACGCGTCATGAGGTTGTACCCTACTTCCAAGCTCTGTAACATCAACATCATTTAAGATACAATAAAGTTTATGGATTTGCAGGAAAGTAGACAGATGTAGCTCTACAATGATACCAAATAATGTCGACATTCTACTGGCATTAAAAAGTACAGCGAAAAAAATGCATTTTTTGAGACCCGATTTTTTTTTAGGTCAAAAATTGCAAGTTTCGGAACCAGAGTTTGTGTTCGGATTTTAGACTTTTTGGCCTTAGATCTAAAGCAGACCGGTCTGAACTGCACACAGAGAGATGAACCTTCGCAAAAAGTAGGATAAGTTTGAGATTTGGAGTAAAAAGAGGCCAGGACACAAAAATCGGGGGTCCAATACGAAAAAAAAAAGTCCAACTTTTACCCATCTGCACATGTGCGAGCATAATAGCCAATCAAAAACAATGTTTCTGATACACCTAAGCATCCAGCTAAACGAGAAACTTTCTTAAGCAGATGTGTTTTGCTGCATTCAGATATAACCCCCAAAATAAGTTGCCTACCCCATTTCATGCGAAAATGAACAAAATCTCCCAGGGTTAATGAGTTAAAATATTTTGTATTAAAGTGTTGTATCAAAGTTCTTGCAAGTCATATACATTGGATGATACTTTATTGCATGGTTTCCAGTCAAAACAACATGTCCCAGAAGTCTTAACTCTTAATAAAAGGTTTTGGTTCACAATATACAATTATTGCCTTTTTTTTGAGATTACATTACAAATTGTCTACCTGAGGCATATGTAATGTTACCCTAGAACTCTACCCAAGGGTAAAATGACATAAGTCATAATTTGGTAGCTGTTTTATGTGATTTTATGATATAACATATTTTAACGTCTTGTCTTGAACTGCTAACAGTTTCGATTAAATTTTGAGTCGCATGAGTAGTGTAAGGCCAGCTGGCCTTTATTTAAATAGGCATTTCAACCAAGGTCTTATGTCTAATTAAATGCTTTTGTTTTCACCAGTTGAAACAGAACGACCATATTTGTCCATGCAAGTGGCAGGGAGAAATGACTACATAAATGCTGTCTTCATACCAGTAAGTTGTAAATTAGTAGTTATATTTATCACAATCTACTGTAATTAACCTAAATAACCAGACCTTCCAATTTTATGGACACCATGTTTTAAAAACGTGTAATAATTTTAAATAGTACAACAAATTTCCTGACACCAAGTATTTTTTAAAAAGCAGATGAAAAAAAAACATTTAAGTTGGAATATAAACTAACGAATGTTTTATCTGTACTCGAAAACTGGTGATTGAGTTGTCAACCATCTGACCATGAAACTGCTTTGATTAACCTAATTATCACTTAGATTAGGTGTTGCCAGTAGGTAGCAGTAAAAACAGTTGATACACTCCACAACTCATGATCAGGCATTTGCCAAAACAAGCAAGCCATGAGCTTCTTAAAGGTAGTAAGGGGGGGGGGGGAAAAAAAACCTTCATCCTAAGACAGTTGGCAGAATTAATGAATCACTTTGATAACTGTAAAATCAATGGTCATCAGTGTTACATCAAGCCGACAAGGATTAACTTGTGTGATATAAAGTGTTTTAATATATATGCAGATTATTATCTTTGTTTTCCCTTTTCCAGTAAACTGAAATGGGTTTACATTTATTTCTGATAAAGCAGTCAACATCTCTGACAAGTGAGTTTCACAATGTTACATGCCATATTCAACATAATACATACTCTTTGCACTTAAAAATGTATAATTTTTGGTTAAATTTCATGAGCTTGAAGCATATCTGAGTAAGTGCACACAGATGATATTATGATGTCATAAAAGTGTCCCAATGATGATGATAATAATAATAATAATAATAATAATAATAATAGTAATGTCTTTATTTAAAGAGGGTAACTCAATTAGCTAATACAACTAATCTCCCATGAGGCCCTCAATTATGTATATGTACATACTAAATGAGTTAGCTTCCTTTGTTTTTGTTATGAGCTCTCCACTTTGGAGGATCTTTCTATCTCCAAATATGGTTACGTCCAGTGAAACACTTTTCAGTCCATTTTTTTTAGACAGATTTAATCCATCATGTTAAATGGTAATGAGACAGCAGGCATGAATGGTGCTAGTGTCCAAGAAAATCATGATGTTCTACATGGATTTTAGCAGGTGCTTCTGTATCACAAGGCAAGGCAGAAATGAGACATGTATTTAGAAATGGACAATTATCATATGAGTTCTGACCAAAAGAGGGGTGTACACTTATTTAGGCATGTGTGGTATTATGTTGAATATGGTATGTGGAAAATTTTCCTGTATAGCCTTTGTTAAAGGCCAATAGAAATGTAGCCCTTCAAGTGTACAATGTGACTTCATTTTATGACCTCCTTCCTTCAACAGCCAACCTTATATTAAGCCAGTCTCTGGTTGTTCCTCATCCATAATTTTTTCCCCTCATCCTCAACCAACAACCTCTCTCAGACAGTCATATCGATTCTGTCTTTTTCTGGCTGGTTGAGAGAGGTTACACTGTGTCCTGATTATACATCCAAGAAGAAAAGACTTAAATCTTAAATTTGTTGTATACTTTTATCCATAGAGTTACATGGAGAAGAAAGCATTCTTGTTAACCCAGATGCCACTACCAGACACTGTGATAGATTTTTGGCGGATGGTCTGTGACCATGATTGCACTACTATTGTCATGATGAACAACGATAACCCAGAGGATCAGGTAAAATGTGATATCCTCCAACAAATGGCTTCTCTTCTTTTATTTCATTATTAGGTGATCATTGCATTTTCATGAAAGCCCTGCTATAACAGTTTATTCATGTTAATCCAACTTTCATTTATCTTACAATCCCATTTTTATAACTCGATGATGGGGAAGATTTCTTGCAGTCATTTGAAATCTTATCAGTTTATCTTATGACCAGATTAATACAACACTTTAAAATGAACAGTTTGTTTAAATTAGCAAGACTCGATTGAAATGATGTGGAGATTTTGGATGACATCTGTTTTGACACATTCCTTTATCATTTCAGGAACATAAAACTTTAATTACTTTAGTAAGGGTTCTAAATGCCTGGAAATATTATTCACCATAAAAACTAGGAAGCAACATTATAAATGAAGTTGATCATTTATTCTCAAATGTTTTAAGACATGAATATGTTGAATGTACAAAGTTTGCAAAAATTTAATAATGCTAAATACTGTGCTTTACAGTTTCTCTATAGAATACATTACCTAATCACATTAACATTAGGGCTATTCCAGGAAAAAACCCTGTGGGGGAGGGGGGCAGGAACACCAATCTTTTGTGAGGGTACCACCACCAAAACTTGACTTATTTATGAGGCACCACTACAAAAACTAAAATTTTAATTACACCCACCACTGCCACAATAGAAATTGAAATAAGAAAACAGTGTTTAATAACAAATATCAGTTTATATATGGAAATAATTGGAGCAAGATGGATATTCAAAATGTGACAAAGTTAGTTTTTGAAATATGGTTTTAAGTTCATATTTTTTTAAGTCACACAACTGTAGCAATAAATGGGTTTTCATATCTGCTGAAATGTATTTTATTCATTGATAGTACAGTAAAACCTGTCTTGAGCAACCTCTGCTATGATGCGACCATCTTTCATTAATGACCACAATCGTAATGCATGGATAGATTTTATTATATAAAATGCACTGTCGTAAGCGATCACCTGCAGAATGCAACTAGCAACCAAGAATTCTTGGCAAAAATACACATTTCAACACTGCTATGAACAACCGAATTGCAATAACAGAGATAAACACCACTGACCTTTATTTAATCCTTTGTAACCATGACCTCTTAAAAAGTAAAGACTGTTCTAAACAAAAACAAATTCGGCTGGCTACCGGTTTCTTAAATTTTACAGGTCATGCATGTAGTGTCATTTGTTATAGACTGTAAACCAGACCAAAGTACATGTCACTAACTGCCAATATAGTGCCGAAGTCAATGTAGCAGTTGCATACATTGTTTGTCTTTGGAGTTAATCCGTAATGCCTGGGGTGAATGAGGTCTTTGTCTTTGTTTTTAATACCAGTAAGTGAGAATCATTTTCTGGATTCAATTGTCATTGTTAAAAGGTTGTGTTGTTTGTTACTTGTTACAGTGATTACAGCCCACACACCAAGCCATCATCTGTTTACCTTAGCATAGTCGGTTAGACCCTTTGTTTGTAGAGTTAATCCCTTTATGTTGGGAGTGAATTAAGCCTTTGACTTTTGTCTCTAAATAAATTTATTCTGTTTCTCGATGAGTTAATTATGTCTTTTTATTTAATTCATTGGTACATATACATTGTTTATGTATACCATATTTCCCAAAGCACTGATATAGTCTTTATTACAATTGATCACTGATAACGTTAACACCTAGCACCTTAATAACAATGGCAGAACCTCCAATGAAAAAGAGACAAATTCTAACACTGGAGGAACGAATTATTGTAATTGAAAGAAGTGAAAAAGGGGAGACTGCTCGCAAAATAGCAGCCAGTTTAAACGTCTGTAAAACTCAAATTCAGGGTGTTAGAAAAGACAAGGAGTCAATTAGATACAAATTCATATGCTAATACATGTACATGTGATCTTCAAATATAAATGTGATTCATGTTTAATGCTAGATGTATATCTTTATTGCTATATAAAAAAAGTATTTTCAGATGAATGCATGCAATATATTAACAAGAACTATGACTAAAGAATACAATAAATGTACAGTGATTGTGGTTATTTTTCCTTCTTAAACAGTGATGAATTTTGACTTTGGAAACTGGTCTTTTTGTACAAATCTGTTATGAGAGACCACCTGTGTTGAGAGACCACTTTTTGTTGGCAGAAGGGGTGGTCTCTCAAGACAGGTTTTGCTGTATTCTTTTTGTATTGGGTTTTACTGTAAATTTGTACATATAATGTCATATAGGGTCTGGTGACCTCTGAAGGTAGTAATGCAAGGATTTTGAGACACTGAGCTGGTGGGGATCAAATCCACATCCCAGAGGTGTGTGGCATACAGCCGAATCAGTTTAGCCCCTCAGCCACACAGGCATTAGTATGCCTGTAAGCTTGAATGAAGAGTACAGATTTGGTGGTTTTGCATATAATAATTTGCCCCAAAGTCAGATGGGTTCTCGTTTCAAGTGGTCATAGTCCACTGTACTAGGAATCACTTGAAATTAACATCAGTCACTCAAGGCCTCAAAATAAGGATTTTTTTTCTCACTAACCCACAGGATCACCATTATAAATGTTTTACTGATCCTGTCTAAATTTCACTGATCTTGCTAAACTCATACAGAAGTCCGTTCAGTTTCTAATTCAACATTTATTATTCATGAGCATCAACTCAAATCAATAATAACTGTATTTCACTGACAAAACTCACGAAAAGTTGAAAGTTCATATTTTAAGCTTCTTCAAGATGCTCTTGTTCAAAGTTGGCACAATTTCCTTTGCTTCTGAGGAACCATCTTTGTTTTGATTTCATGTATCCATCTGCCATCATATGCAGGAAGCTTGCATTGTGTTTTTCCAGGGACGATTTATGAAAGTTTTTCCACCCATTAACAATTGAAGTATCCCACGCACTTTCATATTTCCCCGAATACTCAATGCAGAAAGTGTACATTGCAGCCATTACTAGGTCATACTTTAGCCATTCATATTCATTCGCCCAGCATTTCTGGTACTTACTTGGTCTATTCTCTTGGTCATATTCGCAGTCATACTTCCTCTTGTCATCATTTGATTTCTGCACTTTCGGTGGCAACTGCACACCTTGCAAATACTTACACATGTTTACAATTGTCACCGCACAGTGCACTGAATATTTATGAACACCGATATAAATATTAAACACATTGTTTGGTATAATTCAGGAATATTCGTTGAGTAGACCAGTGTTACCTTTTCCACTTGGTCAGTACTAGCCTGATACACTATACCTGTTGTTATGTTCAGTAATGAAATCTTTCTTTGGGGTCAGTCCACTAGGCTAGTTCCATGTACACAAAGACTGTTTTGACAATACTCACACTAATTTACTTGATGAGTGGATATGTGGTTTAAACCTGTTCATTTGCGCCTCAAGCATTTATTGTACCTAATCAAGTGCATGTTGGTAGGTACTTAATTAACACAATAAACAGATTAATTAATCATTAAAGAGGATTCCGACTCAAGTTTTATTTGATACACCTGACATGTTTCATTTAATAACTTTAATGTTACTTTTTCTTTCCTAAATTGTTTTCTTTTAACATTTTTAGGTTTAACTGTTGTTTTTATTATAAATCTCATTTTGTTTCAAATTGTTTGGCTTGAGTTTATAATGCGTCACTGACAAGTCCTTGGCACACAATATGGGCCTATAATTTTCACAGTACGAAACACATTCAATGGATGATACATTTCTTTACCCAGCTTGTGAAAATTTAGAATATAAGGGAAAATTAAACCAGGACTTTAAAGCAATACATGTAGTTCAAATTCAAAACAATAGTTTGGAACGATTGGATATCTTTAGCACAACCATGCCATCAGGTGTGTCTTAGCCACCTCCCCCCACCCTCCCCCCACCCCCCCCAAAAAATACAACAAACTTAAACTATATTACTTTTATTTAAAACAATTAAAATACGAACACAACACAACTGAACTGGAGGTGATTGTCTATCACAGTATCAGTGTCAGAACAATTAAAACAAAATTATTGGTTTTATTTGAAAAGCCAGGAATACAGAAATTTTTTAAATAAACAGCATTAGACAAACACATAAATAACTACAACAAGACTAAATTTTTTGAAGTTTCTTAATAGATTAATTTGGCAAGCACAATTGTAAATATATCATGATAATATTGGATTACCATTGCTTTTTAAAACCGTCTTTAGCGAATAGAACCTTTTACATATTTCTATCAACAAAAGAGCATTGCCTGTCAAAATAAAATGCACAAACAAAAGGTTCCTCCAAGCATGTGCATGTATGAAATATTTAATTTTTGACAAAACAGTCTTTCAATTGGGTCAATAATTTATAAAATATGGCTCATAGTTGAAGAATGGTTAAAACAGTATGTATACATTACTATTATCAGACCATAACTACAAGCAAATACCAATAAAGGAGTGATTAAGTCGTTTGGACAGATAATGACTGCTCACAAAATCTGATACGTATATATCACAAAAAAAGGACTATCCAAATGTTATTTTACCAGTGTACTGGTACACAAACGACTATGAAAAAATATAATTTCTCAAATTTACATAATACATACAACATAAAACAATCTGTTTTCAATATTGCAATTTTAAAAAAGCTCACATTTATATCAACATAAAAATATAAGTTTTAGCACTAGCATCTGTAATTTCAGCCACTGTGAGCTGGCCAAGTCCAGATGAAAATCTGTTGATGATGTCCTTTATACCAGATTTAATCATTTCTTTTTCTGCCTTATGATGAACATAGGCTAAAATTTCTCTAACAGATGCACCAACCATGTCTCTTACTAAGAATATTTGACCTTTCCTTGAAAAAATCAGGACTTTGCGCTATAACAAATTGTATATTTGTGGATGGGAGGAAAAAATCAGGAACAGATAGCCACATTGAAATAGCAGCAGTCAGGAACAGAGAACCACATTGGAAGAGGAATACCATGTTCCTCAAAATGTGGCACTAATGCCTTTGCCTCATGGTACTTTAGGTAGTGATGTTCTGGTAATTTTTAAACATCTGAAACAGGCTGCATTTCACATCATTTGAGGGGTTCAGCAGATGAAGATTCATCGGGACAATAACAAGTGAAGGCATCTTGTTCTGGCCTTGTACATAATGGGTTCACTGATTCACGATGAATAGCTATGGCATTAAGGGACTGATTATGATTGAGATCATACATGTTACAAAGAGAATCCCATATTTTCCCATGAGGCCCAAATTATTCAGAAGAGTTTGACCTCAGCAGGTCTCTGCGTTACACTTCAACTTCTTTGTCAAATACTCAATATGTTTCAGGTGGGGCTAGGTAACTTTAGAATCAATAACCAGGAAGCGGTGTTTCTTTTTTTCAGTTTATAGCACCCTTGGCAGCACAGTGCATATACCATATATACTCGCGAATAATTCCATAGCAACTGCAAACTGCATAGATCCAGATCTGCCATCACATAATGCATCCAGCAGATCTAAGTCTATGCAGTTTGTAAGGACTAATCAGTAGAACAAACAACATAGACCCTGATCTGCCAGCGCATTATGCGACAGCAGATCAGGACTGTGTTGCTTGCATTTGGACCTGGCTTATGCGCAAGTATATACAGTACTCTATTGTTGCAAAGTTTCACTTGAATGTGCTGCGGATAGTTCACATAATTAACTCACAAAGGTACAGCATCAATTATCTCTTTGTCAGAATAAACATGTACTTTAGCTGGTAATAACTGTGCAAATATACTGGCCACCATGTATGGCCTATCATGTGCTGAAAAATGGCATTAAACCCATACAAAACAAATAAACATATTAATCAACTATCGTACTGTATTCAGAAGCAGGACTAGAAGTGGATTTCAGGAACAGTAGCACTGTGTGTTGGGCACCTGGGCTTACCTTGTGTCCTGCTGACTTACAATGCTTGGATTCTTTTGATGAGTTTGGTATATGTATCATCATGCTGATTTTGTATGTTACTGAATTGATTCTCCCAAATCTCAGGCTGATTTGTCAAGTCAGATAGTTCCTGAGCATCATGTGTTCTAGGTTGCTGCTCCTCTACTACAATACACCGTTGGTTTTGAACTTCATGATGATTTGAATCTTCACATGGAATCTAGTCTTTGTGCTTTTTCCTTCAGCCTGGGAGAAAGTTAATATTATGCTACATATTCAATGCATTCTTGAAATGGTATATAGTAAGTGGCCAAATGGACCTGAAATCACTCACCTTCTCTTTTTTGGTTCATGAGAAGGAGTTATTAAAAGGATTTTCTGTTTTTAGTAATGGTGGCCATATTGGATGGCTGATCAGGATCATTTGAACAAATCTGAAATAGCCTCATGTCAGTATGCTTTCTGTCAAGTTTGGTCAAATTCTGTTCATTGGCTCATGAGAAGACGTTAAAAGTTTTTTCTATTTTTAGTAATGGTGGCCAAACTGGATGGCTGATTGGGGTCATTTGAACAAATCTGAAAGAACTTCTTGCCAGGATACTACCTGCCAAGTTTGGTCAAAATTGGTATAGCAGTTTTTAGAAGATGTAGAAAATAGCAAATGTTGACGGATGGATGACACACGACAGATGCAAGAGCAAACTATAAAAAGAGCTATCATAGGACGGCATCCACATCTATTCAAAGTATTGATAAAGTTTAAATAATGTCAAGTAATATTTTAAGTATCAATCATAAGAACTGTACATGGTTCGGATCAATTAAGAACATTTATCGCAAGCTGAAAAATACTTTAGAAGGTATTGTAAATTATTATATATTTCATAATTTTAATTTTAATACAAATGAATATTCATCTGAGTTTATTAAGAAAAATGGTTGAAATAGGTATCTGAACTGAAACCCAAATAATATTAAGAATTTTTAACATTCCATAGGTTGATAATTCGTTACTAAAAAAGTGGTTACTAAGAATTTGATATTAATGAGAACCAAGTTACGCTACTGATAGGAAACATAAATTGGCACTGCTTTATAACTGAGGTCAACGTTATAAGAGGTAAATCATACACAACAGTACTGCTAAACTGTAAAATGGGGTCTACTGTGTAACCTACCTTATAAAAGGGATGATGCTATAAAGAATAACCTTATAAAGAGGGAGTGGTTTACATGTATATTGGTTAAAACACAGGAGTCACTATCACCAGAAATACTTTATATTACATTTGTCACTCTTATGATATTTTTCCTGCAAAAGAAATGTTATGTATTATGTGATATTTCCTATGTTTATTTGACAAAGCACAGTGATTGCATGCACAACTTTATTGTTTTATTGGTTTCATGACCAAAGCAGCACATGCCAGTTTATATAGGGGCAGGTGACCTCATGTTCAAAAGCTTGTTTAAATAAAATACTTCAGAAATGTAATAGAATCTGTAAATTCATCAAGATATTTCATAAGTACCCCACTGCAATTGATATATGGCATGACCAGGTGTCCGCTAAAGGCATAATCTAATTTATTAACAGAACATGCAAAATAGTTACTAATTAAGAAGTGACCATAAATTGTTTACAACATAATTCTTCATTTTCACTATGAAATGACCAAAGGTGAATACGATTTGACCCATGGATCTATTGACTTGATTAAGAAAGGTCTGATTATGATTTGGCTACTATTACACTGTAATTCCTTTCCATTAAATACAAATTGCCACCTCTGAAAGACTTACTGAGATATTAATCTTAGATACCTTTGCACACTTCCATTTAGTGGCATAGTAAGAAATTCTGCCTCCCCCCCCAAAAAAAATAATACTGGGGCCTCTTCTCAATAAAATAAGTTGTTTGATGGGAATTTTGGGGTAATCACTGCCCTCCCCCTCTCTCAGTTTGCCACTGCTTCCATTAGATCATTTAATTTGTGCTTGGCTAACAAACCTGTCAAGCATGGCCTCCACCCACTACCGGATTAAGGTGGTAGGAGGCCCAGGAGCAATTTTAAAAAGCGCCCCCCAACACACACGCATATGTTAGTTACCATTTCACTGCATTGGGGCCCTGGAGCAACTGCTCTATTTGCTCCACCTTTAATCTGGCCTTGCCTCCACCAACAATTATTCATCTCCACATGGCACCAAACTATATACATTTCAGTGTTTATAGTGACAATAGTACAGTGCATAGGGCATGGAATCACCAGAAGTGTCATGAGAGTTATTTTCCATTTGTAACTTCCTATGGATCATGCATATTTTTGTTTTGCAGAAATAGCCGAGATGGTCTGAATGAGTTATTTCCCATTTACTGGTGTAGCAGTAATTTTCACATGTGTGTTATCATGGATCATGGTGTAATCATGTGTGCGTGGGTTTTAGGTTAAAAAAAAGAGATAAAATGATCGATTAAGTGTATTTTCAGTTTTTTTCTTGTGATGTCTTAACTGTGCAGCTTTAAGTATGAAATTTTTTTTATGGTATCAAATAAAATACTGCACATAATACCCACAACCACAATTACTTTAATTAAAACTATAAGGAAATAGAGTTGTGTTCCGACCCCCCTGGGCTTT